>JBBYHO010000016.1:9716057-9731296 GCA_038382025.1 Adansonia gregorii
TGCTATCCACTTTCCTAAATTTATTTCGATTTGGTTTGATAGTTTTTAGTGGCAAATAAGGTATCATTGGAAAGTAACTCGGTAAGGATTAATTTAAAAATATTTCAAAAATCCTAAAAAATTGCTTTCTAGGCAAACTTAATTTTTGAAACTGAGTCTGAGTCAATACTACTAGCGAATGTTGGGAAAAAGGGATTATGAACTTCGAAAAATCATCCCGAACTCATTTAAAATCATTAAATCGTAAACGATACCTTTTCGGAAATAGAATTTTATAGCCTTTTCAAAAAAAAAAATTTAAAAAATCCAGATGGGTCAAAGGTATTCAAACAGAATATGAATCGCTAATGTCAGGGATTCCAGATAGCAGAGATTCAAAAAATCATAACTCCCATATCTGGAATGATTTGAAGGCAAATGAGGTATCGTTTGTAAAGGTAATTCCAAGCCCTTTCCAGGAAAATGCTGAAAATTCCAAAAAAAATCGTTTGAAGTCCAAAAATAATTTCTTTAATAAAGGCCACTTTGCTGCCAATACCTAAATAGAGGTTTCTTCATATTGAGGCTTTTTGTGGTCACATGCTCAAGCATCGAACATGCGAATGTCCAATCACTGAGGTCCATGCCACTAGAGTGACGGACCGATATAGCTGCTGTAGAACAGGTTGCCAAACTATCCGCTATCCACATCAGTTGTGATGATACGCTTGAAAGAAAGTTTAAATTAAGCACTTCAAAACATTTTTGGTTTTTGATTAAAAACAAAATTTATTTGGCCTAGTAAGGCCATGATCCCAAACATTCATACTTGATCTATCCCTAATATTAGAGAACTAATATATTAAAAACATTAAATCCATGCTAATTCCCATTCATTGAGGTTAGTATAAATTTAACTAGGGTTATTTCAGAAAACAGCATAGGCATGCAAGCATAATATATGGTAAACCAAAATATATCAGCATCATCCCAATATCAAATACAAAAACAGGCATCATCAAAATCATGCTTAAAATGCTAACAATGGAATGAGTAACATCAAAATGTGCTAGACGAACATGCAACAACATACCATAGCATGGACATGGAGCAGATACCCAATCCACAAAACGAAAGAGCTAGCCGAACATTAGTGACACATGGAGAAACATGTCTCGGCAGGAAGGATTTACACATTAAAATGCATGATTAAAAAATATATATATTTTAAGCTTTGTGGAGTTATACGTGTGAGACCATTAAGCAATCAATATTAAAGCATAATGACAATGGCAAAGAAAGGATTACTCTATAAAAGAGAAACAAGAGACTGGGTATATACCTCACGCTTTTTCTTTCTTTCCAGGCGCAAAGCTTCACCAAGCTATCTTTATTTGTTCCCCCAAATGCAGTATGGCATTGCTCCTATTTTTCAATGTGGCGTTGAGTACAACTTAATGCATGTGTTCTAGTGTTGTGAGATAGTTTCTTTCTTTGGTTTGATGAAAGTGACGAGTGGCGAAGTGAGGTTGTCTGAAGATGCGTGAAAATGAAAGGATTTAAGGTGGCTGAGCATGAATTTGACTTTCTTTTTTTTTCTTTAAATGATGGCTGATCAACGCAAATTTTTTGGGTGTCTCTCGGCCATCCTCATGCAAAGCAACAAATGTTGCGTATAAAGGGTGGTGGCCTAAAGCTAAAAAAACCTAAGGTGAGTGGTTAATTTGTATATTGTCCCACAAAAATGATGAGTCATGGTGTATTAGATTGTGCTTTCAATTTTTAGTTGCTCCAAGTACTAATACTTGAGTATTAACTAACCACCAAAGTTTTAAAATAACCCTTGAATATCATTTTTTGCCATGAAATATCCCACTATCAAGCAAATTGGGTCCTTAAAAAAATCATTAATACAACCCAACAGATTCAAAATTAATTCAAATGATGATATTGAATCAAAATAATTTTAATAAGGACCATCAAGAATTTAAAATATTTTAAAAGATACTTAATACAATTAAATAAAATAAATTCAAATAAAATAATTAAATATGTACGTAAGTTTTATTTTATCTAATGTATATACTTTTTTTATAAGATTTAATCTTAAATTAAATAATTGATGACCCAATATAATTAAATAAAATAGGTTTAAATATACTAATTAGATTGCACGTAGGCCTCATTTTATCTAATGTATATGTTCTATGAGACTGGTATTAAATTAAATAATTTACGAATTTATCTTAGCTAAAAATTATGAGAATTAGACATAAACTTGTACGAATAACCTCAATAGTATCTCGGACGATGGTTTTTGTTAATGCCAAAATAAGGTGTCCATAAACACATCAATGACAAAAGTGACATCATCATTGTTAATGACATAATTACTATCACATAATGTGATAAAAAAATAATTAAATAATCAATAAATATTTAATGTTAATTCTAAAATGAAATACTTTTTTAAATTCTAATGAAAATATTCTATAAATAATATGTCTACAAAGTAGTAAAAGTAAGACAATCCAAGTTGTCTATCAACTTCACAAGTAAATAATGTATAGCATAATAAATTTAAATGTTCCAAACAAAAAAAAATGACTAGGATATAACTAGTAAAGTAGCTCATAATAAGCCCTCAATCTAAGTCCTATGTCGGTAGTGACTGTGTTAATGGTGAGGTTATGGCATCACTCGAAGCTGCAATAAATCAATAAAAATAATTAAAGACAAAATGGAGAATATGATTACTTTCTTTCCAATTATAAATTCAAAGTGTAGTGAAAATGTGTATAAAAAATTTTAAAAAGTTATTAAGAAAATCACAGAAGCAATAAAAATAAAGAATTCTATATATTATATAATATATAAAGTATTAACTTATGTAGGAAAAAAATATCACCATTGACTCATCCGTGTGCTAGAATGTTTGCTATGCTATTGCGACCTTACCTCCTCCTTAAACCTAACATAATGCCAGAACAGCGCTAAAGATGGAGGAGAGCCAATGATGGTAACTTCGTTAGTGGAACAGGGGTTTTGCTTTGGGGTGGTAGATGAACAATAGACTAATTTTTTGGAGGGAGGAGAAAAAAACTGAATAAAATAGGGTTTTATGCTAAGCAATGTTAGTTTTTGGCTACATTTCCACTTTTAATTTTTTCTCAATTTTCCAAAAATATTTAATTGAAAAGAGTAAATACTAATTTAACAAATACATATCTCCTTTTCTTTGTGATAAAATTTGTAAGTTTTAATTTTCAATACAAAATCATGATTTAATTTTTCTTGGATCATAACCTGGCAAGCAATTCGATCGATTTAGCTGACGTTTTCCATGCTTTATCTGTTTAGAATTGCATTTGAATAAGTACAAAATTCAATCAAATTAATTAATCAATTATCATAATAAGAATGCAAATAGTTGATTGACTAACATAGGAAATCTATAATGTTCATTGAATTTTATTAATACACACATGAGGAATTTTTTACACTGGTGTAAAATTAATTTTATTTTATATTATTTTTAATTTTTAATACAATTTATATTTATTTAGTCTAATCTTTTTTTTTGGTAGATCATACAAACAAAATTTTAAATTAATTAAAAATATCTAATTATTTATTAAAAAAGTTAAAAAATTAAATATATGATAAGAATAGTATTCTCTGTTAATCAATACTGGATTGATTTAAAACTTTACGTATATGAGCGGTACATTATATTATTAAATAAATTTTTTAAATTGTGAAAATATTAATAGCATATATAACTAAAATTATAAAAGGGCAGCATCGTGCGTTCTTGTAAGTAGTATTATTGGTTCAATCATGTTTTGATCAGAACATTTGAGTAAATTGGGAATTGGGGCTACCTTTAATTGCATCAATAGAAGCTGCATCTAATTGCCGCTGGGTACTTGGAAGAATGGGAGTTTTATTTCTAGTTTTATTTAAGTTTTAAAATAGTAAATATCCTAAACATTAGCTTAATTGCTGCTAATCTTGATCTCTTCTTTTGATTCCTTTGTTTTGGAATGAGCATTGTCTAAGATGGAAAATTGAGTTGAAATTTGAAATTGTATTATTGGTCAGTGCAAATGGGATTCATGTTCGATCAGATTGGAAAGGAGTAGGCGGCCAATCTATGGGTAAGGTCAGGTCATTGTATGAAATTTTTTTTTTCTTTTTTAAATCAAGTTAAAAAGCTTATTTTACTGTTGATTATTATATTAAAATATTATTTTACATTAATATTTATATATTTTATAATTAAATTTAAATAAAAAATTTTTATTATTAAATAATAATTCAAATCAAATTGATCACGTTAATTTTTAAGATAAAACATTATAAGACAAATCTTTAAAATTATAAATATGTAATATAACTAAATGGAAAGAAATAAAAATTCCTAATCAAATTAATATAAAAAAGAGTTACAATTAATTAAAAATATACTTTGATTCTAACCAAAACTCCTAACTAATTAATTTAAAACTTTAGTAATTTTGTTCCTATAAAAGAGAAACTAATTTTAGCTTTTCAACATACTTGAGTAGAAGAGGTTATAGATAGAGCTGTACATAAGTCGGTTTAAATTGATTTGATCGATTTAATCGATAAAATTTAGTTAATTTTGTTTGGTTAAGTCGGTTTAATAGTTATATCGGTTTTTTATATCGATTTATTTAGTTAATTCGATCGGTTATCGGTTAGTAAAATTATTAATTAAATTAATCGAATTAATCGAACTTTTAACATTTAATATTTAATAATTATATATTTTATATATCAATAGCTCATTTAAACTCATTCTCAAACTAAATATATAACTATTAGCCAAAGACCTAATAAATCGATTTAATCGAATTAACCGACTAAACCGATCAAAATTTAATCAGTTCAATTAATTCGATTATAATTAAAAATATCAATTGATTTGATCGATTTTTTTAACTAAATCAATTAATTTAATTTAAAAATTTTTTAATTCAATTGATCAACTAACCGAATTAACAATTCTAATTACAGAAGCAATACACGAGGAAGGTAAGAAGCGAGAAGAAGCGGAGGGAGCAAAAATATCAGTTCTGCAAATTTCTTAGAAGACTCGAGCTTTTTGGCGTCCCACGTGACTTGGCTTTGTCTCTCACAGCTTGGTCAAGACGCTTCTTGAAGTTTACATATAAAGTTACAAGGTACTGTCAAAATATAATGTTTTGACTTTGTTATTTATTGCTATGGACTTTCAAACTATTCTTTTATCTAATAAAAGTTGCAGCTTTGTGAATGGCGTCACCACCATTGAATGCATGTTTCTTCCTTTATTATTATTATATGATTTTGATGAACCCTTTGTTTGCTGCTGACCTTTGTACACGATTCCCAGTCCTCATGTCAATGATTTTTTTTCCCTTCGTTATTTATTTATTTAGTTTTTATATATGGTAATAAACATATTTTATTTTTGCTTTTGAGGTTTGTTTTATACGTTAATTATTAGCTAATTCTTGATTTTTTTTTTTTGTGATTGGGATAGTTTATGATTTAACTTATTTTGTTTCATTTTAAATTAACTTGTAATTTCAATTATTTAGTAAATTTAATTAATTTTTGAGTTGGTTAATTTTTGTTAGCGCAAAGTAATGATTGAACAAAAAAGAGTGAAATGGTTCTTTTAGAAATTTAATTAAAATTGACCTTTATGAAAAATTGAAATAATTGAAAGTGAAAAAAAGAGTTAAAGGTAAGATAAACAAATAATCAATATATAAAGATTTGATCCTTGAACTAAGAGCTTATCCATTCTCTTCTTGGCACTCCCTTATCAAGGTGATTCACATAATTCACTAATAAAATTGTTACTTTTAAGGTTAAGATATAACATTACAACTCTATCTTTTGCAACTTAGATAGAATCATTCAATCCCCTTAAGAATTCTAGCCAAAATTTTTAAGTGTTTTCTCTTAATTTTCACACAACCCTTTTGTGACATGAATGAAGTGTTTACAAAGAATTAGAACCTCTAGTAGGTGGGTGTTTGCTAGAATTCAAGTACAAAATAGATGAGATACAAATAAACTTAAAGGACTACAAATTGAATACAAGAAAAAGAATGAAGAATATGAAGATTTTGAGCTTTTTGCTGTTTAATGTTCAATTAGTCTTGATATCTCATTCTTTTTCAACAGTTGAAAGTCTCTATTTATAGCTTGAAATTGATTTATAGATTTTAGGCATTAATGAGGTTAGTGGAGAGTCATTATAGCCTTCATAAATATTTATTTCTATTTCAAACCCGCGCTATTGTATTATATCAATACTCATTATATTATATCAATATATAGTGATGCGTATCGATACATTTGAGGGTTTTCAGTATAGTGTCGATACCTTAATGCATTTGTTGATACATCAATTGAAAATCCTTTGTAAAATAATTTTTCTTGGCTTAAATTTGACTTAAACATATTTAAAAAAATTCTAAGTATAAATATGCATTTTGAACATATATTTTTTAGAAAATGGAAGGTAAAAATTAATTTAGTATTTTTTAAAAAATATTTTTCAATTTAATTTAAGGAAAATACTAAGTTGGAAACAATTGAATACAATTTAATTTAGTTTAGGTTATTATTATATCAAAACCAAATTTAATTCAAAGCTGATAAAGCCTAGCTACTGCTAAGAAAAATATGCATTTAGTTTAGGTTATTTTTATCGATATATTTGAGGGTTTCAGTGAAAACCTAGCTACTACTAAGCAATGTATCGATACCTAGAGCGTGAATATCAATACTCATTACATTGTATCAATACATAGTGATGTGTATCGATACATTTGAGGGTTTTAAGCATAGTGTCGATACTTAAATGCATTTATTGTATATCAATTGAAAATCCTTTGAAAAATAATTTTTTGTGGCTTAAATTTAACTTAAACAAATCTCAAAAATATTTTAAGTATAAATATGCATTTGAAACATATATTTTTGAGAAAATGGGAGGTAAAAATTAACTTAGTATTTTTTCTAAAATATTTTTCAATTTAATTCAAGGAAAATACTAAGTTGAAAATAATTGAATACAATTTAATTTAGTTTAGGTTTTTATTATATCAAAACCGAGATTAATTAAAAGCTAATAAAGCTAATGATTTTTATTAATTAATTTATTTCAGATGTGAATTAAGACTATTTAGTTAAAATCAATTTACGATAATATAAGATTAAATTGGTACTATCTTAGATAGGCTTTTTGAAAGTGTCGATCCTTCCCCAAACATCATTGAACTTTTGAACCTTGTTTTTGCAAGTAACTAGGACATTTTTTTTAAGTGCCTTCGTACTAATCACATACAGATAAAAATGATTAGTGGCAACATCATAAATTAGACCTAGCATGTTAAATTTGTATTTGGCACATTATAACAAGGCTTACATCATTTAAAGCTCAAAATGGCCTATGCATCAATAACAGCTAACCTAAAGCTTTCTGCTCTTCTTCTCTAATAACCCTAACCAAGATGAAATTTGAGGTCAAATGGTTTTGAACACCTCATCTTTCTTCTTTAATGTTCCTTATATTAACCTATATTTAAGGTTCAAATTTTGCGTAAAAGGATTTAAGGTAAATAACTAGATCTTCATTTAATGTTTAAGTGATTGTGGAGATGAAAGGATAGTTTAGGAAGGGATTTGAGTAAAACAGATATTAAGGTTTCGTGTTTTGGCTAGGGTTTCAAGTTTTAGTTTAGGGTTCTGGTATGAATTGTAAAATTACACATCGGTTTTAACACTTTGGCATTTATAAGGCCATATCAGCTTTTTAATAATTTTCTTCTAACATTATTAAAAAATTTCTTATTTGCTTGCTTTTCAAACGTACAAGGATGAAATTATTCAGTTTAATGCTACATGGACTAAATTGCATTCTGGACTATAGTGAAAAGGCTGGAAAATGACTTTAACCATTAGATTTCCAACGGAGATATTGCCCTTCTAGTGAAACCTTTCGGTTTCCATTAAAGGAGTGAAAAGCTCATTGGATCATTAATGGAAAAAGTAATTCCTTTTTTATCCTTTTCCACTTATTTATTTATTTTTAATTCTTTTTTATTAATATAAATATAATTTTTATAATTTTTAATTATTATTTAACCTAAATATTTTTTTATTTTATTATTTAGTATAAATATAATTTTAAAATTTTTAATTATTTATTATATGTATATTTTAATATAATATCTTTAATGGTTATTTTTTCTTTTTATTATAATTTACCTCATTGTTACCCTTATGTTTGTATCCAAACACATTTCCACCATTAATTTTAATATCACTGTTATGGTAATTAACACCAACACCATTTTAATCTTCACCTAATCAGTTTCACTATTCATTTAAATGCAAACTCAACATACCGAGTTGGGTGATAATATTAAGTAGACTTATTAAAGGGTTGGACTATCCTTCCAATCCCAAAGTCTAGCTCGATATTTAGGAATATTTGGATGCAAAAAGGTTAGGCCTTGAACAAAAAATTTTAATCTAAGTACTAGGCCAGGCCAATAAGATTTTTTTTAATTACAAAATTTATATTTTATAATAATAGTGATAATTTTATTTTTTTTATTTGCTAACTTGTTAAAATGTTTGTATAATGAAAGCCATACCATACATTTAGAAATATATATATTACTAAAAAATTTATTAAAAATATATTTAGTTATTAAGAATTAAATAAAACATATTTAAAATATATATATAATATGGGTAGGCCTAAACGGGCTTGAATTATCCATTTATAAAATGGGTGGATTTTGAAAAAGAAAAACCTCTCTATAATTCGAGTTAGACTAAGCCTAGGCAAGCCTATAATGTGTTAATATTCTGGATGGACTTAGCCCATGAACAGGATTAGTAATGAGAAAGAGACTGAGAGAGAGAGAGAGATAATGTAATTTTTGTTGCCAATAACTTTTTTAACCTACGTGGTTAAGAGTGTACTAAAGTTGGCATGTAAGCTTGGGCATGATTCCAAGCATCTCTTTCGTCTCTGATTTATTAAAAAAAAGTGTAATGCTTGCTCAAGTACCTTCTTAAGGTGCCTCTTTAACACCAATGAAGTCAGTCAAGGCCATTGCCTAAAATTCTGATTAGCCTCCCAAACGAATTAGGCTCAAGCTACTAAGGACGGTGAAATAAGCAGTGTTAGGTTAAGATTCTGGTACATGGTTGTATCGCCAAAAGTGAAGACATATGTTTAGAGAGCTTGCCATAATGCTAAGGCATGGCATTTAGGGAAAATCGAGTTCAATTTCATTGTGCCATTAAGGCAACTTAAGGTAGATTCAACCACGAGACTAAATGAATCCTTGCAGCATATTCTTTTTTTCTGTAATTTTGTTGAAGGGTTTAGAAAGATTTTGGGTTTAATTATTAACAACAAAGGTAACTAACAGCTTTTTCACATATAAAACCTTTTATAAATAAATAACTTGATTTGGGGAAAATTAACTTGTTTTTAAACCATCTGTTAATGTAAGCCCAGTAAGCCAATCATGCATTTAGTGATTTCATGTAATCAAACATTATATTTATTTAATGTTATAAAGCTATTTCTTTATCTATAAGGTATAATTGTATAATTGTTATAAACAACTTAGGTAGATAAAGCCCATGAAACTCATTGGCCTTACAAGGGAATTGTAAAGAGTTACAATTATGAGATCCCTATGCATCAAAAATGTGTTTCTAATAACATTCCTGATCATCATATTGTCAAGACAGGGCATTGACAATATAGAAGGACTAGCATATGTAAGCCTTCATACATCCTATCTCAGAAGTTGAAGTATAGAGATACTTAGAGATATAATATGGGTACTTGTTATGGTAACAAGAGCACTGAACATGACCTTTTATAAGAGTTTCATTTGGTATTTCACTAAAGTGTCTATGAAAATATTCTTATGTGTCAGTAGTGTAAGTGATCCTTTGACTTGTGACACTAGGTCATCTCATATAAGGAATGTCATGCTTTGATTCCATCACAAACGGGTCCACAATAGATGGATGCTTATGGTAAGGTGGTTCTGGGTGTGGCATGAATCATATGGTAAGTGAATGGGTGGACATAAAAGGACATTCTCACATGTACTTAGCTCGTGTTAACTCAAAGTCCTTGGCCAAGATAATATTTATTATGGAGTTAACACATAAGGGCTGCATACTAATATGGAATGAGCTAAGAGTAGACACTGAACCATACTATTGCTAATTCTAAGATATATGCTGAAAGGCTATTTATTACACTGAGATATTGAATATTGAAGTGCTTATGAAAATCATATTAACACTCCCTACATGTTAGGTGGCCGTGATGCATTGTTAAATGCCAATCTTAGTCTATAAAAATATTCTTAATTGAGTTATTTTTATATTTCTTGCCAATATAATGGGTCAGACATATAAAAGTGATTAGTAGAAAATGAATTGAAACTGGAATTATACGTCTAATATAAGTAATGATTACTTAGGCACGATTTGAATAAGTTCATATAAGCCAAGGGGAAATTTGTATCTTCTCAAAAACTAAAATTTTAAACCTTAGGCTATATAAAACCATGTTTGTGTCCCCTATAGTAGATTGGAGGCTTTAGAATTCGACCAAAAGGACCTCAAAAAAGAGTTGGCGGTATCTATCCCACAATTTTGTGGGATAATAATCTCTATTAGAGTAAGAAGAAAATCGATTTTCTTCTTCTTTTGATTATTGAATCAAGATCTTCTAAGTGTAAGGAAAGATTTATTGAAATTTAAGCTACTAGCATGGCTCCCAGCAACAAAGTTTCTTCCTTATGGAAGATTTTTAGGTCACTTGTGTGGATAACCATCAGAGGCTGGATTCTTGGACAACTTTAGTCAATGACAACTGGACTTGATGTATTTGATAATTAGGTCATAAAATTTCTGAAAGACTTCCCAAGATTGAGGTATGTTTTAATCTTAAATAGTTCTTTGGATTTCTTGATCTGAAAGATTGATCAAAATAACGCAAGACGATCCTATTTAGGGAGCCTCGAATTAGTTTCTTTGATTTGTGTCCACTACCATATTCATGTGTTATTTATAAATTTTTGTAATTTAATTACTTGCTACCTCAAAACTTCCTACAAGATCGCCATATCATTGTTATTAACATTGACAGTATGGTAATAATTAACTTTACGCTTGATCAATATAAGTTAATCAAAATTAAATAATTATCATATGCAAAAAAAAAAAAATTAAATATAACAATATAAAAGTACTCTATGAAAAGAGAAAGGAATAAAGAAAAATGAAGCAAATGAAGAAAAAATTAAGTGAAATATATATATATATATATATATATGTATGTATGTATGTATGTAATTGAAAAGGAAAAATTCAGAACACAAGTTTTTTTTATTAGTTGAATTTACATTAGAAGCCAATAAACCCATGAGTTTTCAGCCAAGTATAGTGGACCACTGCTTGAAGAGGCAGGCAAGTTTTTCAAGAAATTAGTTTCTTCTGCTAACATGCATGACATTGTCAGAATGTCAACCTCATGACAAAACCAGTTTGCCCTTCCTTCACTCCACAAGGCAAGGGGAACAAAATAGGACCTTTCCATCGGTGGAGAAGAAAAAAAATCAACTGACAGATGGCACACAACAGCTTGGCGCCGGTTGAGATCGGGAAAGTGCAAATTTGTAAGCTATTGATCCCAACAAAATGGATATCAACGAAGATTATCACGTTTTCCATTCAAGCTTTGACACATGGAAGATAAGAAGGTCCCGCATTGTACTGGAAACATCTAAATTCATACTTTTGCAAACTAAAATCAGCAATAAATGGCGGCACTAGGAGTTAAATTTTGATCAAGAAGAACCACTGTCTCAATTTAAGCCTTAACCATGTCCTTATAAATCCTATCTGTAGCTTGAGTTTGTACTCATCCAAACCAGGGTGTTTCCCTTTTATAACTCCTGTTCCTTGTTGGGATATCTATGTTTCAGCCTTTTCCTTCCTTTTCCTTAGCTCCTCCTAGACATGGCAAGTTCGCGTCTCTCAAGGTTATTTATGGAGGTTGCTCCACCACAGTTTGTTACTGTCATGAGGCACAGAACAAGGAAGATTTTGGACACTATCAGTGAAGAGGATGATAATTCTCTTTCTCCTAATTCGAAGAGCTCCCCAACTTCAATCCCTGTGGGAGCTATGGCAGCTGCTGCTGCTGCTTCTGCTTCATCTTCTTCTGCCAGTACGATGATGTCGAACTCCAAGTATTTTCTCAAAGGAGTGTCGAGTTTTTCAATTTTCAATGACTAGTATCACTTGCTTTTGATGGATTAAAGTCGTATCTTCCTTCCCCAGTTTTTGCATTTTTTTTTTTTTAAGGTTCTTTCTTTCACTAACGGAGTCCGGGGGGATTGGTCTGATGACCAAGACTTTCCAGAGACTTTTGTAGATCTTATTATCTGTATGTAGTTATGATGGGTCAAGTAAGATTGTTGCAGTTGATGTTCTGAAGATTTTAGAAACTTTCATGAATAAACATTAGTTTGACAAGATTAGACTTGATACTTGATATTATCAATTTTATCATAATCTTGAACCCATACGTTGCATAGATTTTATTCAATAAATAGTTCCAATATCACAAATGGAACCATCCTTCTCCGGGAATTGAAATCATAATCCTTGAGATTAATGTTTATCATGTATAACAACGTAACTGAACTTTCACATTAACTAGCTCGTTACATGTCCTGATTGAGTTCTTTGAATGTTTCAAGGAAGGTGGCGAGGCATCATTATGCTGGTTCCTAACCATCTGAAGGGCATAAACAGTACACTTTTCTACTAATTCTTGTAGAAGGGCAACTGAATTCGATTCACATATCTTAGAATATACATGGAAGTTTAGTACAATCAAAATGAAGAGGAAAGCACCAAATGCATTAGAAACTAAATTCAAAAGCTTCAAAAATTAGCAATAGTAATGGGATTTGAAATGATCAACTGACGTTTTCCTTTCAAGATCAGTGCATTTTCCAATCTGCACAGCAGGGAAAGAAAAGTCCAATCTGATAGTACATAAATTGCTAAAAATAGAAATATTGTACATCTTGACAACAAAACTGATGAACTTGAAGTGAGTTTCAAACAGAAGAAATTATTAAGAGTCAACCCTTCTTCTTTTTTTCTGAAAAGTAACTTAAAACCCCATATTTTAATTTAGTATGCAATTAATGAACAAGGGTTGTCAATGTTGGGGCTCAAGACTTGAAATACCAATGGACTCACAAAGACCAAAGTACGCATATAAATTCACCAAAAAGGTTATTGTAGCAGGCGAGTTCGTGCGTTTCCAATTTTTCTGGGAGCTGGCAACGTCTTTGCCCCGTTGGTATCAGCAAAGTTTGATGCAGATTAAGTCGTGTAAGCTTTCTTGGCTCGTGGGCTAAGGTGGCAGATAAAGCCATCTTCACAAGCCTAGGGTGAGATTTACCCTTGAACCCCCTTTCCAAGCCACTGCAGCAAATATGTGATAAAATCATGACCGATATAAAATATGGTTCTCTTGCTGTTTCAAATAGTATCAACTATCTTGAAACATATTTCTAACATATCTTAAATTTGAGGTTGAGAAAAAAATTTCAATAATTTGGGCAAGGACCCGTGTACCATTCCCGACAGTTTCGAATATTCCGTCGGAGGTCTTTTAAATTATTTATAGCAGCTATAATATCAATATCCAGACAGTAACCCATCATAAGCAGCTTGACTAAACATTTTTTTACAAATCATGTAAGCAACAAAGAAAAAAAAAGGAAGAATGAAAGGGAAGAAAGAAAATGTACAAACATGCCTAAAAGCATCAAACTACTTGAAAAAATTCTACGTTGCAGGAAAGCTAGCTCCCCGACATATTACGTGTACAGACACACGCCTGCCGATATATGCATGTAAATGTGCCTAGATACAATGCATGTCATATTAACAGATGCCAAGTTCACAGCATTTTGTACTATGCTTATTGCTGAAGATCAAAGCTAGCTTATGAAACTGTAACGAACGCTTACAATCTCCTTACGATTTTTAAGGGACCAAATGCAGATAAAGAAAAGAATTAGCAAGAGGAAAGAGGCTTTCATCATTAGGTTTGAGTCAACTGAAGCACCGCTGGTAGCCAGAACTGGTATGCTTCTCTGAGCAGCCAATCTGTTTAATCAACTACCTGAAAACAATTTACAAATCAGCATACATTAACCACCAAAAAATACCCAACATTAATGAATGATAAAATAGCCTCCTCTCCCCTTATAAACATGAGTCATTCTAGGACTCTAAACCAGCCAAACCCTGCAAGCACAGTCTCAAGACAGTCAGGTTTCCGGTTAAATGTTTCAATCCCATCAACAATGTTGACAGGAGCAAACATTCTAAAGTTATTAATGAAAATTAACAGTAGTCAGGTCCCATTCCATGTATTCCGTTACTCACAAGGTAATAAAGATGCTCAAGTGTAAATCACTTTGTGGAGTATGGTCCATAAACCTTCCAGGGGTTGCCACTTGCCACCAATATATCCACTAAACTTTGCAATTCTAAATCAGATCTTCAGGGTCATAACAGATGCCTACCTCAAACTTAGGTCTCTTAATAAGCTCCGATATATAATCAATAATGGAAGACCAACCCACTGCAGTTGCAATGACTGCAAAAAAAACTTGCTTAACCCGAGGGAAAAAAAAAAGCAAAAATTGAAAAACTAATTAATCTGTCATAACAGTGAAGCAAAACAGAAAAGTTTCTTAAAAACGGAGGAGATAAATGACCAAAGAAATAGTATAACTTAATGGATAGTTCAAGCCAGTAGAACTAAATTCATAAGAGGAATTTGAGTTGTTTTTGTTTCTTCAATAAATCACGATTCAGCAGGTTGCTTCGACAAAATGGGAATTGTCATATACAAGAGATTAGCGAATTCACAGCTGCAACGCTATATCACGTGTCGACAACGCTGCCGAAGCCCGTAGAGAATTAACAGTGAGAGTCTGACAACATTTGCACAATGGGCGAAGCGTAGGCTAAAGTCTTCCCACTTCCAGTTGGTGAACTGATTGCTCTGGGTCGAAAGCACCGGGCCCTATTTTTTCTTTCCAGACTGCAAGTTGTTGCACTAGGAAGAGCGAAGAGATATCCATTTT
>JBBYHO010000016.1:9736458-9789824 GCA_038382025.1 Adansonia gregorii
GATTATAAAATATTAAAATGCACAGTGACAATAAGAATACTTTAGTTGACATATGAAGATCAAACCTTTATTTGCTAGTAGTATGAACCAAAGGTGTTTATTAGTCGAGTTGGCCTAAGTATGGTGTTAACATTATTTGTCCAAGTTCGTCTCGATCAAAAAATAGGCTTCAAACTTTGCCTAGGCCCAATCTATATTTGTAAATGGATAGTCTAAATCCGTTTAAGATTGATCATATTATATTTTTAATATAATTTTTAAAATATATATTTTTTAAAAATTTAATCCTTAGTAATTTAATAATTTTTTTATTAAGTTTTAAAATATGAATAACTTAACAAATTTTTTAATGTTTGCATTATAATATTATATATATTTATTCTTTATATGATAAAATTATATAATATATATAAATATAAAAATATTAGATTATACAATTGAAAATGGGTCAGACTCAAGCTTTGAATGTTTGACCTAAAACTAACTTTTTTTTTAAATAAGCTTCATTTTTTTTGCTAAAACCCATTTCAGACCTCATATTTTTATCCAAATCATCTCAAATATTGAAAGGGTAATGTAACCCTCGAATACCTCTAGTATGAATTTATAGTTAGTAATTATAACGAAGAAATTCAATAATGTATACTAACATGAACACCAACTATTACATGGTTTGGCAGAAATAAAACCAAATTGTCAAGACTGCAACAAAAGAAATATAATATTATAATAAAATACTGTAACTATCAGAAACCGAAATTATATCCGGATAAAATTCAAGAAATAATAAATATAGTACGAATGGTATTACCAAATTCATAAAACTGAATTAAAACAATTGAAATCAAATTGGGTCAAGGCTTATAACCTTTAACTGTAAGATGAATATTGCTTTTCCGATGTACTCAATAAAAAGTTGTAGTTTGTCTTTGAGATTCTTCAATCTCGTTGTAGTAAATGGCACAATAGTAGCAACTATACTACCTAGGACGGATGCAATGTGTATCTTTCTCAAAGATGATGGTAGAATAGAATTTCTAGAAGAAAGCAAAACCAAAGGAAAAATATTTTTTTTGGACAGGATCAGTGTTCCTACAATTTTTGTTTTCTTTTTCTTGGACATTATAAAATTGGTATTCAGATAGTTTTTAACACAGTTGAAACTTTTTTGGATAGAAACAAGAAACGGTATAAACAAAATTTAAAATTCAAAAATAAATTTGGAACTATTCAGACAGATAAGAATGTCTTAGACTAGATGAAAATTGATTAGATTTGGCTAGGCTTAAAAACACAAATGGCTTAACTCTAAAAAGATAAGGTCCACTCTCATCTTTAACCTAGGCCCAAGCGTAGCCTAAGTTGGCTCCATGCACATATGTGGTCCAAGCTTATAAATATCTCAACCTAGGCGCAGGCGTAGTCTAAGTTGGCTCCGTGCACATGTGTGGTCCAAGCTTATGAATATCTCAACCTTCATACAAAAACTGGGGTGCCCTTTAGTGCCCAACCCTACATTAAAACTAAGTTTATCTATACCATTTACATAAGCTATAAGGTTCTAATGAGATTACATGCCACCCAACACCATTAACCAATTTTCTTCCTTTTCAAGCAGACGTAATGAGATCAATTTTTTATTCACCATGGATATCAATCGTGTAATATAATCATACACTGTATATCTATGTATGATAACCTACGTATGTTATATAATAACATCGATATATGCATAGGTATTTAATATTTATACATCTTTAATTTAGCATTGATATTCAACAATCCCTTACATGAATGGGAATTGTCTTATTAAAATGAAAAACTGACTTAGAATATGAGAGAGCATAACTATGAAGAGTCACTGCATTAGTGTAAGCAACTTTTAGGCTTAAACCTTTTATGGCAACAATTATCGGATTTACTCAGCTATCTAGTGAACTTGATGTCTTCAATTATTCAACCTTTCTTGTAAACAAGATAATATGTGCCAAACAATCCTTTTTCAAAAACCCTTGGTTCTCACGGTTGTGTTTATTTTGACCTCAAAACACGTCTTGGTTTCTATAAGTGTCCTGAAGAATTTAGCCTTATCAATTCTCATCCAAATAGCAAGGTTTTACACTCATATAGGTGATCTCTTATCAAGAGTATCGTGCACTACCCCACTTGATTTCATTAAGCTAGAAGAATCATTAGAAACATAGCTAGTTCTAACTCCTTTGCAAGTAGCACTAATTCACCATGGGAATGGGTAAGAGTGTTTAATTCTTTCTATGCTCACACTAATTGAACATAATTTAGTTGTTTCTTTAAATTTAAATCTTAGGATCTTCAGTTAACTAGGTTGGGTTACCATTATGTAACTTCTAATTTATAGGCTTAAGTCGTATTCCCCTTAATACTTTATGGACTTGCTATCTCGTTAAACCTTTTGCTAATGAGTCTGCAATATTATCGTTCAATTTTACAAAATAGTGATAATCTATTTTGAGAGCAACTGTCTTATAGAATGTGTCGAGACTTACCATGATACAAATTACCTTATGCCTTACTAATTGCAAATTGGATATTGCAACTACTTGAAACTCGATAAAGCCTATCTCATTGAACACACATGACACATGTCATCGATATTAAACCACCAACTCTTTGGGGTTTTCTACCAAGTTCATTTCTAACACCACAATGGCAAGTTAAATTTCATTGTCATCAAAGTTAGCTTGAGCTTTACTTTTCTAGTTCTTATTCTGGTTCTAGAGACAGTCCTTAGCACAGTATTCGTGCTTTTTACAAGCAAAGCTAGTTTCCCTGAACTTCTTGACATCTACTCCTTCGTTACCTTTAGAAGAACTTGAACCAACCTGATTTCTTTTATTGGTCTTGTGCACATGTTTCACAATATTTGCCTTGCCTTCCAAAATCTGAGCCCTAACTCTTCTTTCTGAACCATGATTAACTTCTTTGATCTTTAATCAGATAATCAAATCCTTCAACTTTATCTATTTTCTCTTATGCTTGAGATAATTCTTGAAATCTTTTAGGTGGTAATTTTTCAATCAACACGGCCACCCAAAATGTCACATTGAGCACCATCCTTTTGGAACAGATTCATGAAGGATGAACTGAAATTCTTGGACCTGGTTGATTACAGTCTTTCGGTCCATTATTTTGAAGTCTAAGAACTTACCAACAACAAATTTCTCCATGCTGACATCATTGGCTATGCACTTTTTATTCAAGAACTCCGATAGCTCTCTTACTATTTTGATCGAACTATAAATGTTATATTAAGTGTTACCTAGTCCATTAAGGATAGTTCTTACATAGTAAATTAGAATGTTTCCATGCTTTCATTGATGCTACAGTAGTTGTATCCATTTCTTTTTCCTAAAGAACGGAGGTTTCCTCTTATTAAAACTAGGCCGGATTCAAAGAGTTCAAATAGAACAACATATTTTACTGCCACTACTTGAAGTCCACCCTACTCAAATTCACAGGTTTCCCTTCATGCTTACATGTGGAGATAATTATGTAATAAGCGCACTTACATTACAATAGCCTTCTAATATTTAAAATAACATAATCAACTTAGTTTCGACTTTCAATCTAGTTATAAAACAAGTTGAAATTATTGCAAAACAAGTATAAAATATTAACCAAACACTGATTTTTATATTTAATCATTAAGTAAAAGCAAAATAGTCTTTTAAGAACAAACAAAACAATATATATAATTAAAACCAGAATTGATATAATACAAAATGGATGAGTAATAAAAAGAAAAAATATAATAAACATATGAAACTTTGTCCAATAAATAATAATTACTAAACCAAATAATAAACACTAATTTGATTATCGATTAAAGACAAAAACTAAAAATCAAAAATTAAAACAAAACAATGAAAAACATATATATATATATATATGTATAAACAATCTAAGACAGTGTGTAAAACTATGCCAGGTAAATATATATACAAATAGTATATAAGGCAAACCAATAAATCAATGTTTAAGACATTAAATAAATATATATATATATATATATATATATAAACAATCACTGATATGAAAATTAAATTCCCAAAACCATATAAAGGATAATATCAAGTCAGAATAAACAAATATATAAATTGAAGCAAATATCAGTATAAAAATAATAAAAGAGGAATAGCATAAACTAATATAAATTTTTATTGCAGAATCAGAAATAGAAAATAGAATGTATATGAAAAAATGCAAACCAACATTTTAAGATTATAATTCTTATGCAATAATTGAAACAAAACATAATACAAGAAAAAAAACAAAATTGTTAAATAAAATGTTGCAAAGTAAATAAATCAAAATTCTATACCGCATAAACTGAAATTAAAACCAAGTATACTATTTAACATAAATCAAACCAAATTATCAAAATTTCAACAAAAGAAATTTAATACTATAATAAAATACTTTAGTTATTGGAAACTAAAAATTGTATTAGAATAATATTTGCATAATAATAAATATAGTATGAGCAATATTATTGAATCTATAGAACTAAATTAAAATGATTGAAATCTAATTGAATCAAGATTTGAAACTTATAATCTTAAGAGGAGTATTGCTTGTCTAACGTGTTCGATAGAAAATTGAAATTTGTCTCCTAGGTTTTTTAATCTCGTTGTAGCCAGTAGCACAACAAGGGCAACTACATAAACTGGTAAGGATCCATTGTCTATTTTACTCAAAGATGATGGCAAAACTAAATTTCTAGTAGGAAGAAAAACTAGAGGAAAATTTTTCTTCTCAGACAAGATCGACATTTTTACAACATTGATACAGTGTTGGATAAGGATGCAAAAAAGTTGAAATCTTGTTCAGAATTATATGTGTTTTTAGGATATGCTAAAAGGACGAACGAAAGATTATTTTATAACCTGAACAATTAAAAAGTCATTGTTTCAACCTATGCAACTTTCCTTGAGAAGAGTTACATGAATAACTTTAAGCCTTAAAGTAAAATGGTGCATAAGGAACTATTAGGAGATAAAATTGCTCCATAGATTTCAATATTAGATCTTACTCCATGTTTCGAAGAAAAACAAGCAAATGATTAACCATTTAAGAAGCTTCATTGTAGTGGCAGGATTTTTAAGAAACCTGATTTCTTCATGTATGATGGTGAGATTTATCAATCTAAGGCCATGAAACATGAAGAAGATCCCATTACCTATGATAAAGCCAATAGTGATATTGATTCAAAGCTATAGAAAAAGGTTATGAATTAAGAGATGGATTTTATGAAATCTAACTTGATTTGGAAACTTGTAAACCTTCCCAAAGGGATAAAACCCATAGGGTATAAATGGGTTTATATGATAAAGAGAAATGTTGGAGGCAAAGTTAAAGCCTCTAAGGCTAGATTTGTAGCAAAAGGATAATCGCAAAAGGCTAGAATGAACTATGACAAAACTTTTTTACCTGTTGCGATGTTAAGGTCCATTCGAATTCTTTTTTCCATTGCTACGACTCTCAATTATAAGATCTGGCGAATGGATATCAAGATGACATTCTTGAAAGGTCATCTTAACGAGAGCAGCTATATGATGCAATTGGAAAGGTTTTAGCAAAAAGCCGAGAAATGAAAGTTTACAAGCTAGTTAGATCCATTCGTGGATTAAAAAGCCTCTCCCACTCATGGAACCAAAGATTTGACCAAGCAATCAAGGTCTTCAGTTTTGAGCAAAATGTTGATGAACCTTGTGTTTGTAAATGTATTAAGGAAGATAAAGTGGTCTTTCTAGTGTTATACATTGATGACATACTACTCGTTGGGAATGATGTAGGGAACTTGTCATCGGTCAAACTATGATTAGTACAATAGTTTGACATGAAGGATTTAAGGGAAGCTAATTATGTTCTAGGCATTTATCTCTCTGGAGATCGAAAAAATAGGATGTTAGCTTTGTTCTAAGCATTATATATAGACAAAATTATCGAAAACTATGAAATGCAACATGCTAAGAAAGATTTACAACCTTTTATGCTAGGATTTACTCTTTCACTGGATGATTGCCCCAAAATGTTTGAAGAAAGATAGTGCATGAATAAAGTCATTTATACATCTATTATAGGTAATCTTATGTACGTTATGCTTTGTACATGCCTAGATATTTGTTATAAGGTTGGTATTGTAAGTAAATATTAGTCAAATCCTAGAAGAAGCATTGGCAAGTCATGAAGCATATACTCAAGTATCTAAAGAGAACAAGGAATTATATGCTAGCATGTTTAGAAGATGACCTAACATCCATGGGATATACGAATTCAGACTTGTAAACTTATAAGGATTTGAGGAAATTGACTTCGAGTTTTGTATTTATCCTAGGTGGAGGCACCGTTGTATGGAGAAGTGTAAAACCAACTTGTACAGCTGACTCCGCAATGGAAGCTGAATATGTGGTTACCTCTAAAAAATCTAAAGAAGTGACTTAGCTTCAAAAGATCCTTAAAGACTTTAAGGTGATTCCTGATATAGATAAACCTATTACATTTTATTATGATAATAGTGCAGCAATAGCAAATACCAAGGAATCTAGACACAATAAGAGGACAAAACATATAAACAAGAAGTACCACATTATAAGAGAGCTGTGATAGATGGAGTAGTTGAAGTTTGTAAAGTTATGTCTAAGGACAACCTTGCTGATCCCTTTACTAAACTCGGGTGGATAGGGGTTTTGAAAGGCATGTCAAGACTATAAGGATGCAAGACATGACTCATTTACTCCCTTAAGGCAAGTGGAAGAATGTTAGGAGTGCCTTAAGGATGAAAGAAATTATGATGTATATGTCTTTAAGTTTAAACTAATTATTCATATTTATATATTCGAGTTTTTAATTATATCATTGCTACTCCATCCTCCTTTAATTTACATGTTAAAGTAAATGCAAAAAAAATATGGCTCATTAACACTTGTGTTTATACCGTTATAATGTTGCATATAATGGACTTTATATGTAGGAAGACAACATTCTAAGGTAAGTAGTCTAAATTGGTAGTTCATAGTCTATGGCGTTAATATGAGCAATTAACTTATATGAAGACTATTATGTCGTCTAAATTCCATTGGGGAGATGGTTTGTCTTGCCTATCTAAAGCAAGCTAACTCTTAAGAAAAGACATAGATGTATTGTCTGGAGGAGGTGACATATTAGCTTAGACCAAAGTGCAATTATTTTATCAATAAGTCCATTAGATTAATTCACATTTAATGTTCATTATGTAACTGCCTAAATTCTTAGTAAGTAATTAACTTCATGTATACAACTTGTATAATTTTACATTCCAAAGGCTAAAGTGTCTTGAAGTAGTAAGCTACTAGACCAGTTTATTCGGTATATGACTTATACTCGATAATAGCGTTATTTATAAAATATGAAATCATAGCTCCTAAAAAAAGTTAAGGTTATCCCCATACAAGGCATTATATGGAATGGTGAAAATGGATAAGGCCTTGGTCATTTGTATATCAAATGATAAATTATTCACATGTAATGAACAATCATTTTCACATTGAGAGTATAATAGAACTTTAAGATAAAGTGATCCAGTAAGTAAAACAGATTTTAACCTTAAGTTGATTAAGGATATCATATAAAGGTATTACACAAATGACAAAGTCATTGGACTAAAAGGCTTTTAATAAAGCTTACATAATATGATATATAATTAGAAGTGCAGTCTTAGATCTTTAGTAATACTACGAGATAAATAATTATGTGATTAATTCATTTGGTATAGAATATTTAATACAAAGATTATTAGAGCCTAATTATATATTGGTCTCTTCACTAGCTCAATATAATTCTTAATGGATAGTTATCAACTGGATTACTTGAAGTTAGAAGATTCTCAATATGGTAAAAGTGTACATTGTGTACATTCTCTTTTAGAGATGCAGGCGTCTTCTTCAATAAATAATAAAAAATAATTTTTGTATTATTTATTTATGATATATATATTTTTATTTGAGTAAATATTTATTTAAGATAAGAATTCGTAATTTAAATTAATTATATTTATCTTCTGTAAATATAAAAATTAATTTAAATTAAATAGATATGAGTAAATTAATTATTTATTTAATTAATTTAACATCTATAAAATATTATCTAAATATTTATTTAAAAATTAAATATAAATAATATTCTAAATAAATTTTATTAAGAAAAAATTATTTATTTATTATTTTAATTTGCAATTAAATAATTATTATTTTACTCTATTCAAATAAAGTTGCCATTATTTTATTTTGAATTAGAATTAGAGTTATAAAAAATTATCTAAGTAAATAAAATTAATGGTTTAATTAGAATTAAATTAAGAATTCATACTAAATAAGTTAAACTCCTTAAAATGTATTGAGCCAAAATAATGTGTAAATGCATTAATGTTAAGCCAAAACTTGGAGGACACCCATACTAGGGTATGTGGTGAAGAGGTTTTAAAGAGGATGTAAAAATAATTATTTTAATTGAATTATAATAATAATATTAGAGCCAACTTATTTCCTGGTATAAAATTAGAAATAATAGCTTGGGGTTGAGGCTAGACCATTGTGCCATCTTAGGGTTTTTTGTCATAACATGTCATGGTTCTAAACCTATTGGCACAACGTGGTCTTGAAAGAGAATCAAGTTGTGCAAAACCAAGTTTGATCGAAAGAAATAGTGCCCACACATTCTACTGTAGACATCTCATTTTGTTTTGGCCAATTTTTAGTATTTCAGGACTCAATGGAAAGGTAATGAAAAAAATAATAAAATTTAAAAAATGAGGATGATTGTTGGGTGTTGTATCACCAGGAAATATTTTTTTTGGGAAAGGTTGGAATGCCTAAGGATCGTATGAAAAAAAATGTAAAAAGGGGCATCAAAGTTCTTTATCTGAGTTGTTATCAAGGTCATTTGAGCAAGCACATGTCATCTTTTCATCATTCCTAGCCCGGATAAGGTGTTCAAAAAGTCAAAGGTATGCAAAACACACATTTTTATGAGTGTGCATCGATACATGTCCTCTAAGTATCGATACAAAGCCTCTATATCATCAAAATGTTTGTAGTGATACAAAAGGGGAATGTATTGATGCATGAGCCAATTGAATTGATACAGGATTATGTCATAGCTAAAATTGATTTTTGGCCAAAATGTAATGACACACAAGTGATTATATCAAAAAATTGGAAACTTATTAATACAATCTTCATTGTATCGATACATTTTGGATTTTTTCCCAAATGTATTGCTACAATATTTTGCCCAATTTGTGTTATTTTTATTTCTTGGCACAATAACATTGAAACATGAATTTTGTCATAACGTTGGCAACAAAAATCATCCAAATTCATACCAGACTTTAGCATTGGACTTGTGATTAGATTAATTACAATTTTTTAGGCCCAAATAGCCATGACTAGGGACATATTCATGGCTTAATTTAATTTATTAGAGGATAACTTTGACTTTCTCATGGCTCGGTTGCATAAAGTGGCATTAATCCACTATTTTGAGCAAGCCTGTATTTGATTGGCAACTAAGTATAGTACCTTGTCCACATTTAAGGTACGTGCATCAAAACCCAACATGCCCTTACTTTTTTGCATTTTATCTTCACTATTCATAATGGCCATACGACATAACATTCTCAGCAAACTTCAGGGGGGTACACATATTTCAAACACAATAGCAATCATAAAAAACCTTTAAAAAATTCTCCATTTTTGAAGCTCACCATACCACCTCAATGAAACACCTCCAAACACCATCTTAAGCCACTTTTTCTTGCTTTTATTCTTGCTAACTCATAGCAAATAAGAAAAAGCTCCAAATGCAACACATTTACTCGAAAAAAAAAATCATTTTCTAGATTGAAAAGCTGTTGGAGCTTTTGTTGGTTTATTTTCTTAGCTTGTTTCTTTATTTTGTTGCCACTTCATGATTTTCACCATGCTAATGACTTTTTATGCAACCATGACCATTTGTAAATTCCACGCATTCTCTTTGATGTCTTGTTAAGTATTTATGTTAAAAATCATGTCTTTATGTTGTCATGAAATTTCCAACCTATGTTCATGTCATAGAAACATCATTTTTTACGTTCACATTATGTTCTATGCCTTCGTAAACTTATTTTGGTATGCTCATGCATTTTTCTTGCTTAAAAATCATGTTTTTATGTTTGTAATGAAATTTCTATCTTTTGTTCATGTTATGAAAGCATTTTCCTTCATGCTCATATAATGTTTTATGCCTCTATAAGCACATTTTAACATGTTCATGCATTTTTTGTACCTAAAAATCATGTCTTTATGCTATCTTTGAAATTTTCGTTACATGTTTATGTCATAAAATATTTTCCTCCATACTTATACCATGTTTCATGTCTTCATAAACATATCCTAGAATGTCCATGCATCTTCTTTTCATTTCCTTGCATTTTGTCATCTCTTTGATACCAAATGTCACTTTTGTCTGCTTAAACATGTTTTCTATGTTTATTTATCATAAACATCATATTTAGGTCATCACATGCTTGTCAAAATGTTTGTTTGCTCTTTGCCAAAAATTTGTTTTCCTAAAACCCCCATGTTAAAACTGTATTAACCTCAATAAATGGGGAATTACATAGACTTAAGGTTTTCTATTCATTGGTCTTCCATCTTGAGCGAAAAATCAAGTTTTCATGTTTGGATTCAAGCGATATTGAGGCCAAATGTTTTGTTTTCAAAAAACAAAATTCTTTTTTTTTTAATTATTCCATGTAGTTTGTGCCTTGCTCTTTTGCCTAAAGTTGTTGTGTTTATGACATGGTTAATAGGTTGTCTCATCATCTCAAGCTACTATAGGATTGTATAAAATGATCTCATGAAGACCATGTCATTCATCCCTTCTGCCATGGATGTTCGGATATCCATGGCCCGATTTAGTCCTAAGAAACCCGAAGAAATTGAAAATCCCTTGTTTTTGCCCTAACAGCATTATAGTCGACTTTAAAATCATTTTTGAACCCTAAACCATTTATCTAAAACTTTTTGATATCTTTCACTGAAAGAACATCAAATATCCTTTCCAAAGGTATCTTATTTGCCCTTGGATCATTCCAGATAAAGGAGTTATAATTTTTTGAGTCAAGGCTGTTTGAAGCCCCTCGAATCAACGATTTGCATTTTGTTTGGGCCATTTCAACCCATCAATTGATTTATCTAAAATTTTAAAATATTTTTCTCAAAAAGTTCATGAATTAAAATTCCCTTTTAAAGGTATCATTTGTGATTTAATGATTCCATATGAGTCATGAATTATTTTTCAAAGTTCGCTATACTTTTTTCCCCTACACGTGCTATTAACATCACTATTAGACTCAACTTTAAAATCTATTTCCACCTGAAAAATGATTTTTTAGGATTTTTGAAATATTTTGAAATTAATTCTTAACGAGTCACCTTTCCAATGCTACTTAGTCAACCCTTGGAACCTCGAAATTTGCCCAAAATAAAATTGAGAAAAGGGATAATGTGATGTTGTCCCCTAATTTTAACATTGATAAAGAGTAGTTGACTTTCCCAAATCCTACTTCGAGGCATTCAGATGACTCCATATGATCCCAATCCACCCCATTAAGCCAAAATACAAACATCAACTCTGTAGGCTCAAATTAAGGCACAACCGATCTTTGTTTTATCACCTTTATTTTATCAATTTCTTTGGACTTAAAATTACCAATTTTGTCAGAAATTGTCAAAAATGTCACCTTCTTAAGAAATGATCAAACTTTTATCAATTTAAGTCCTTTAAGCCGGTCTATCCAAAAATATCAAAGTTTTTGTCTATGAGGATACTGCAACCTTGTTTTTTGAAGGGATACTCTAACCCTACTTTTCAAAATTCATCAAAAAATTTGAATTTTCTATCTCTTGAACCTCGTAAACTTTTCAAAATTCAAACTCGATTTTTCATGCCTCAAGCAACTAATGGATCCAAACACATCTCAAAATTATCAACTTGGTTATTTCTTGATAATCGATGATAATTATGAGATATATTTTGATCATACATTTCATCTTTTCCTCTCTTGTGTGGTTTATTTCATGCAATATTATCTCATTTTTCATCTTAATAACTTATTTCCTTTTGTGATGTTTTTGTATTCATTGTTTCAAAATTGCTTTTCAAAATAACGAAGGCAATATTTCGTGTTGCTATCTCTCCAATACCTGATACACAATATCCGATTTTTAAAATTAAATCTGGAGATTATTTTTAATAAAAAATCTCTATGTTTCCCATATCTTCGAGGAGCATATGGGATTTAAATTTTCTTTAAAATCGGTTTAATATTTTATACAAAATTCATGCATTAAAAGGGGATTATTTTAAATAATGATAAGTCAAAACCGATGAAGCAGAAAACAAGTTAAAACGTGACTTAAAAGGTATTGATTTTAGGCATCATATGAGGTTCATACCTTCTTGCACGTAACTAACTCTCAAACCCAATCATTAGACCTCTGGACCATGCAGACCATGGAATCAATGTCTCAAGTTTCGTAACTTCGAATGTCAATTTCAATAGGCATCCGATCATGCCTAGCCCAAATGATTGATGGAAACTCCAAGTGTTGGCCATTTCATAGTGACCGTCCAGGGTTGGTTAGATGAGTAATTCATCCAATGGTCCCCTTCCTAAGTTACGAAGGAAGAGTCCCAGTTGACAGGAGATTTTCATGTCAAGAAATTTATCATTTCCTATGCACCAATGTTTTTAAGTCTCACACGCTTCCTTTCGTAATGAAAGCTGGTAAGGGCACGGTGCCGACATCTACCATCCGAGAATTAGAGAATATTAGAGAAAGCTAGTTGGTTAAAGCTTTCACCCAAATCTACTATAGGCATTCTTGGATGGCATCTACAGATCAACAGCTAAGGTTAGTCGACTACGCTAGTTTTATTTATATGGTAACACGATCAAGTATGATCTAGCTTAAAAAAATTTTTAAATTCCACTGAACCATTTGATCTATTTTTCCTACATCAAATACAAATATATGTAAAAATTTTTACTAAATTTAATAATTTTTTAATCCAAAGTTTAACCTAATTAACTCATATAGTTTTTTTTTTTTAAATCTAGCACACCCACAAAGTGGATGAAAGAAAAAATAAAAATAAGTGAAACAATCACTTAATTACTTTAGATTTTTTTAATGGAGAAGAAGTAGGCAAATAGTTTTTTATTTTTTAAAAAAATTAAATTAATTAATTAACCATATTAATATATTATATTGATTTTATAAATTTATTTTTTTATGTCATTTCCTAAATGAGTTGATGTCATTTGACTCAAGTTCCACATGGATCCATGGTGAGACTAGCTTTAGTGAAAATGCAGTGGTGAGATTGGATATTGTAGCAATAAGATTAAAATTAGTTGTGGGATATGTGTTTAGAATCAATCGCAACGGGAGTATTGAGAAAAAAAATGACCATTAAAAACATTAGAGTCAAAGAAGTATATATATAATAAAAATATTAACATTATATTTATATTAAAATTTTATTAAAACTATATTTCAATTAAAATACAAAATACATTTAAATATCATTTAAATTAAAAATAAGTTAATAAAAAATTTGAGGGGTAAAATGAATTTTTCTCTTTTACCTTATTTGGGGGTCAATTTGTCTAACTGGACCTCTATCCTTTAGTTTTAGCTAAAAGGTAGTGGAACAATCCCAGTGGGCCAAAAGTGAGCCAAACTAACCCCTAATGAAGGTGAGATTAGTAGAAGGTCTTTCTCTTTACTTTTTTGCAGCTTTTATGACGCTACACTAAATAGAGAATTTATATAATATAGATTGTTGTACCATAAATTACAAAGAAAATCAATACTACAAAATTAAAATACTGTAGAACAAAATACAACAAGTTATTGATATTTTGATAAACGAAAAATAAAAAATATACCAGATTAAAATATGAGTCTGAAATGGAATTATCAAAGTTGAAGAGTCGATATGAATAAATGATTGAGTTAAGATCAAAACCTCTAATTTAAAATAATTATTGCTTGCCTTTTGAGCTTAACAGTTTGCATGTAATTCATCTCCCAAACCTCCCTAATCACATCGCAAATTGAAAGCATTATCAATCTGGACACAGTGAACCAAGAAATGCAGCATATTTCTCTCTTAACAAACAAAGATGAAAAAATATAGGAGATTTTTTATGATGAAATTTTCAGATAAAGAAAGATAGAAAAAATTTAAACTGACTCATTTAGAAAAACTGTTAATTAGAAAGTTTAAAACCAAGTAAGGAGATTGTTCAATTCAATGACAGTTTGAGATAGAAAACTGTTTGAACTGACATGAACGTTCAGACAAAAACCAAACTATCTTGATCAAATAAAATGGTTCGTTTTGGCCACGACTTAAAGAAATTAACCGGTTAGGTTCCAAAAAGATAAGGCTCACTTAAACTTTAACTCAAGCCTAAGCCCAAGCCTAGGCCCATGCCTAATTAACACTAACTAATTCTCTTCCTCTTCAAATGGACACAATGAAATTAATTTTTCATTCACCATGGATATCAATCATTGGATGTAATCTTACATAGTATATCATCTATGACAACCTGTGCATTAATATATGCATTTTGCATTAAATAGCTTTAAATTAGTATTGATATCCAATATACATAACATTAAGTGAATTTGAATTTAAATTCCAATATCCAACTATAATTTTTTATATAAACGTATGTGTATATATTGTTGCCACGTGCCCAGCCTTTAAAACGTTAGACGATCTGAAGGGCATTACTTGCTCGATTTAAAATAAATGATGGTTGGTTGTGGTCGAGCCTTTGAGATATCCCTTGATTGGGATTTGGATTAGGCATGATAATATGATGGGGATAGGGACCATCGGACAAGTTACTCATCTAACTGGCCTCGGATGGCCACCATGAAGTGGCCATAAACTTGGAGTCGTCACTGATCATTGTAGGCTAGGCAAAATCGGATGCCTATTGAAAATAATATTACGAGTTACAAAACTCAAAACACTAATTACTATGTTTATGAAGTCCAAAGATTAGTTGGTATGGTTTGGGAGTTGGTTACACATAGGAAAGAACTAGCATCCTTATAACACCCGAAATCGGTACCTGCTAACTATGTCTCACTTTGGTCTTGCTTAAATCGATTCCATTCGGTCTCTATTTTGATATAATCCTCTTTAATGCATGAAGTTTTGGAAAATGGAAATTCAAGTTTTTAAAGAAAATTAAATCACCTATGCGCCTTGGAGATGTGAAAAACATATGGATTTTTATGAAAATGATGTCCGAATTGGATTTTAAAAAATTGGATGCTTTGTATTAGGCACTAAAGAGATACCAACACGAAACACTATCTTGTAAATTTTAGTGGAAAACAAATTTTAAATATGAATGCTCAATAGTCACTACAAAAAGAAAACAAGTTAGTAAGGCAAAAAATGAGAAATGTAATTAATATAATAAACAAGCAATTGCAAACAAAATAACGTAAAAAGGGAGGGGGCGACCGAAATATATCTCATAATTGCCTTTTATTATTGAATAATAATCGAGATGACAATTTTAGAGACCAATCTAGTTTGGTGATAATTCAAAGAACATAGATAATTTTTATCAAAATAGTTTGAGGCATCCGAAAGATAAACAACTTTAAGTTTTTGAGGTAAAAATGAGGTTGGAGTATCCCCTAAAATAGAGTTATAATAATAGTTAAAATTAAAGTCAAAATTTAAATTTTTAACGAAAAAATGGGGTTGGATTATCTCCTTTGAGTAGTAGGATTGGAGTATCCCCAAAGTTAGGAAAACATTTAAAAACAATGAGAAAATTTGAATTTTTTAATTAAAAATAGGGTTGGAGTATCCCCTTTAGAATAATGAAGTTGTGGTATCACTATTAGTGAAAATTTTAATATGAAATCCTATTTTTTTAATTTAATCTTGATCTGAGTCAAAAGGGGTTGACGTTGCGGGGAATCAATCGGATGCATTTCAAGACGTCCGAACCTCTTGATAAAAAGAGATTCAAAAATTAGGTTGAAAATAGGGGATATCATTATATCCCCTCTATTCTTGAATTTGTTTTGGTATATTTGAAAGCTTCAAAGGATAAATAAGGTACTACTGGAAAGATAACTCAACAAGGTTTAATGTAAAAATATTCCAAAAATTCTAGAAAATCACTTTCTAAGTGAAATTACTTTTTGAAGTTCGGTTCATCTCAATATTGGCAGCATGTACAATTAAAAAGGCATGATGGATTTCGAAAAATCATTCTAAGCTTATCCGAGATCGTTAGGTCATAGATAATACATTTTCAGAAAGGAATTTTGTGAACTTTTTGAAAAAAATGTTTGGGAATTTTCTAAAAATCATCTGATGGGCCGCAATGGTCCAAACATAATGTTGCATGCTGGTTCTAGGGGTTTCAGATAGCAAAGGTTTGAAAAATTATAACTCCCTCGTTTGGGATGATTCGAGGTCAAATGAGACACCGTTAGAGAGCTACTTCGACGTCCTTTAAAGGAAAAATATTAGAATAATCAAAGGAAATATTTTATGGTTCAAAAATGATTTTTTAGGTTTGGACTACAGTGCTACCAGAGCAAAAATAGAGGATTATTTGATATTTCAATTTTTTTAAAGATAGACTCGATTCTAGGATGTTTGAACGTCCGTGACAGAAAGTAACATGGGCTTCACAAGTCCATTCCACAATCTTGGAGTAGTTTGGGATGATGGAAGAACCTGTTAACCATGTCACCAAAAGGAACACGAGACTCAAGATCAAAGATTAATACTAAAAAAGATTTCTTTTTTTTTTTTAAAAAAATGAACTTATTTCACCATGAATCCAGAGTTGAAATATTGATTTGCCCTTAAGATTGGGAGACCAATTTGATGAAAACATTAAGTCCATGCTACTCTTCATATATTAAAGGTAACATGAACTTACCTTGGGGATGTTTCTAAAAATCAGTTTGTAAGAAATAAGCAAGCATTTTAATGGGGACATCATGAACAAAATACAACACATACAAAGATAAAATATGCAAGGATGACGTTTTAACGTGGAAGTGGGTGACATAGATGCAAGAAAATGACAAATAGTGTGCATGGAGATGCTATAAACATGTCTGCACAAAATAGTGGATATTGGAGTCAAGATAGCATTTTTATTTCATGAACCTCTTTAAAACATAAGAAAAATACTTGGAAATACCTAAGACACATTAAGGTGACAATTTAAATATGAAATGGATATATGAATATGGAAGAAACATGGCAAAAGGTGCATAAAAGGAAGTTGTATGATGATGAAAATAAAGCAGGGTGAGTTTACATATCTAACAACATCAAGGTGTTAAGAGGGTTATTAAGATCCTAGGACAATCACAACCAAGGCAACAAAGATGCATAAGAGTCTTAGGAGGGTCATGGCAACATGAAGAGCTCACGAAAATGAAATGGATGATCAAAACAGAAAATATATGGAACAAGGTAAAAAATATATCAACAAAAGCTTGAAGTTTTTTTCCTTTTTTAAAGTAGTAACTTTAAACTCAGTTCTTTCCTTCCTTTTGCTATTATTTAGCAAGAAAAAGGTGAAAGGAAGAAGCTTTCTAGTAATATGGTTGCTCATGGGGTGTTTTGAGGATGAAAATGTGTGAAAGGTTGAATTTTTGAAGGTGTTCTAGTGGCGGTTTTAAGGAGCTATGGGAATGGAGGTTGGTTTAGGATGAAAGGTAATGGAATAGTGTTTTGGTATGTTGTTGGAACTGGATTTGATGAAAGATTTGTGGGGATAAGTTGAAAAGATTTTTGGGATTACTGGATAGCTTCTTTAATAGCTGAGAGTTTCTTTTTTATGGCTAAGAGAGTTTTTCTTCCTTCTAATCTAATGTTTAGCCAATGCCTTTAAGAGATAAGGCAAGGGCATTTTTTATTTTTCTCTCCTGGACTAGGGAACATCACCAACTACCATGTTCAGCTGGTTTCTTCTCATCGGTCCTATCATACTAAGAAAGAGAGCAGAAAGGCTGCAATAGCCTTCCAGCTGATTATATGTCTATCACCCTTTTACAACTATATATCTTATGAAAGTGACATTTGTCATTGGTTGTTTAGGCTCTAAAATTTGTTTAAATCAGATCATAGGCCCAAAGCCAGGGTTCGTAATGCTTTATGACGGTTTCTTGGTGCCAAAAACATGTTTGAATCAGATTTTCAAAAGTTGAAAAATGGTCCGAGCAAGGCAAAATGCCTTATTGTATAGATATAAAACTTGTTGTATTGATACACAAGACAATTTTTACCCCTGAGCATCGATACAAGCAGCTGTGTATTGATACTAAGAGCACAAATTGTTTCCAATCTCAAAACTTGGAGGCCTGTATCCATATTCCACGGACTTGTATCGATACTCATGCTTGTGTATCAATGCATTTCGTCAAAAATCATAACTCTAGCTATTGCCAAAGCCTGTATCAATACAAACATGCCAAGTATCAATACCGCCCCTTGAGTGTTGATACCAAACCCTTATGTATCGATATTATGTGTGTAAATTTAAGTTTTTTGCACTGTAAAGGCCTCGTATAAAAACTCATGCACCAATATAACTTGCATATACTCATGGCTTCTCGAGTTTCCTTAACTTGGTCACAAACTGTGAGAAATTGATCTGTGTATTCATTTGAATGACCTTAGTGACACCATGAAAAGTGGCATTTGATGCCTTATTTTTATATTTTTCTTTAATACTACCCATAGGCATTTTAGACCTCCCTAAAAAAATTTTTTCACCTAAGGTCATGTCACCTGTGTTACCAGGCAGTCATCCCCCCAGCTTTTATTTCTATTTTATGATTTTGTCATCTTTTACCTAACTCCTAGGATGCTAGAAACTGGTCTGGACAAAATGAGGTATCTACATATATATATATATGTATATAACATTGAAACAAATAAATTACCCCATCCTTCAAGTTAACCCATAATAAGATGTGACAACGGTTCGATTTGGATCAATATTAAAAATAATTTACGATTAATATATAGTATTCTAGATTTTAAAAAACTGAACCAAAAATTCAAACCAAAACCGTATAAAATCGAATCAATACAAATAAAATTTTATCAGTTTGAATCGGTTCGATTTATGAATTTTTAAAAATTTTAAAAAATATTTTTCTATAGTAGTTTTAAGTTTTTTTATACTAATTTAGAAATAATATATTTATTTTTTGTGTTACAAAAATTAAAAACTAATTAAAAATTAAATAAAAATAAAATTCAATTCAGATAATTAAAATTTTTTTAATTTGTGAACTAAATATTAAATCAAATAAAATATATAATAATTAATATTTGAATCTAAATCAAATTTAATTTATTAAAATTCAAATTGAAACTGAATCAAACACTATGATTTAGGTTAATTTTTGACCTTTTACAATTTTTCTCAATCCAAACGTGCATATGTACTTGCCGACAACTTTTATTCTCTGGATAACGGTACAACAAAGACCGCCGGAGCGTTCGAATCCAAAAACCCAATAGTTCTTAGGGCGAACGATTAAACCAATCTTTCGTTGGCAAATCAGCAACAAACTGTATCCTTTAAAATATTTTCAAGTGTTTTTTATCTCGGTTTTTCTAGATTAAGTGTACGAATAATTGCAAGAAGAGAAGTTCCAGTGAAATTCCTTAAAAAAAAGTTTTACTCATTCTGTTTATTGACTCTCCGGTCTTGATGCCTGTGTTTTCTTCATCGGTTCACAGTGCTGTGAGAAATTCTTCCGAACAATTTTTTAAAACAAACATCCAACATATAATAATGATTAAAGATGGAAATGCCACGTGTTTTCTTATGTTCTTAAAATATCTTGACATGACTGATGATTAAAGTTTCATACATTCGAAAATTTGGTTTAATAGCTGAACACTGGAAAATTCTAGGCAAGTGCGCATTTTTACTTTTCCAATCGGTTACTCTCTTAGGAGATCTTTTTAAATAATTTTTTATTAAATTAATTTTAAAAGTTATTATTATATAATTTTATTATTACATGATCAAATAAATTCGGTAATCCAAAGCAAAATCAAATAATCTAATAAAAACTGAAGAAGCTTTTTAATGGTCAACACTAACTGTTTTTTGTCCCAAACTTCTGGGGTTGTTTTTTTTTCCCCAATGAACATTAATTGCATTTCTTTATAGTATTTCTTTATAGTTTTTATAGTGATAATATTTTTTATTATTATGATGAAACCACATTTTACATATCTAATAAATAAATAACAAAATGATTTACAACAATCATTACCATATATGTAATTTTTTAAGTAATTTGTAATAAATAAATGTAATTTCATTAAAAACAATATTCTAAATTCAGTGAGCCGTTTAAAAGGTGGCATGGCATGACCTTTTATATCAGATATAGATAATATTTTATGTATACTAATATTTATATGTAATGTAATAATATTTTATTTAATTTGGAGGGGAAGTTCTTAGGTTATATTTTATATAACTTGAAATATTTATACGGAATGTAATTGTGTTTTATGTAATGTGGTAATGTTTTATATAGTTCTGATAAAACCGCATTTTCATATCTAACAAATCAATAACAAAAGAAATTATAACATATTATGGAATAATCTGATTACATTACAAAATTATAATCTCCATAATATATTATGGAAATTGGACTCACCATAATTAATGAGTTCTTAATATCTATTTATGATTACAGGATCTTAATCTTCATAATATTCTAATTACGATTATGATTATGATTATGATTACGATTATGATTATAGGATTATAATCTCTGTGATTTGATTCTATATAATTAATACAGACCTAATTTGATGCCTATATAAAGGCCATAACATTCTTATCGTAAACACTCAGAACTGAATAAAAAAAGTAGCTTTTCTCTATATCTATTGTCTCTATCTCTTTTTCTCTCTCATAGCTTCGATTATTGTTATGCTTGCAAGCCATCAGGCTTACCAATTTCTATCAATTTCATAATATGTTATCAGCACAACTGCTCTAAAGGTAAGGAAATTGGTAAATTAATTCTATTTTATTTTATTCAATTGACTTATATCTTCATGCAGATACTAACAATTTACTTTGGTAAGTAACATATACTGCTTTAAAAGAAATAATAAAAGCAGTGATAATTTGATGTTTACCCAACTATGAGTAGGCTTTAACCTATCAAAATATACTGCTTCAAGAAAAATAATAAAAGCAATAATCATTTGATGTTTACCCAACTATAAGCAGGCTTCAAGCCATCGACATAGTTGTTTATCCAACCTGAAGCTAGTTTCTCTAGACAATATCCCAATGAGGTTAAGTCTTCTTTCCCCGCAGCCAGTTATGACTAAAAATTCCCAAATCAAAGGAATCCCAAAACTTAAAACACCATTCCTGATGAACAGTGCCATCCTTTGATTGGATAAGGCTACCCGAAGTGCTGGCATGGTGCCCAACCCAGTCATAACCTTGAACGACCTCGAAAACCACTAAAAGTTATATATTTGCAAAAAAGACCCTAGGGTTTCAAGATTGGACTAGTTTACAATTTGCACAAAAAGTTAAAGAAATTTTTTAAAATTCAAAAGAATCACTCTTAATAGCTGAAATTGTCAAAATTTACTTATGAATGTCCAAATTTGATTTATTACATGCACATTTACTTAACACCTATTGTGTTATTTACTTGACACTTGAAGTTGTCTAATTTGTGGGTTCTTTTAATGTGCAAACTATGGCTAACATTAAGAAGCCAAAATTTTACATCCTTGATGTAAGTGGATCCAACTACCTATTTTGATGCTTGGATATAAAGATTCACTTAGAAAGACTAGGATCGTCAAGTGTCATCATTGTAAATGGTCAATCCAATGGCCAAAATTAGGCAAATGCCTTGATTTTTCTGAGGCGATATATACATAAAAGCCTAAAGACTCAGTATCTGTCAGTGCAAGACCCTGCAGTTCCGCGGGCTAGACTTAAGGAGCGATATGATAATACAAAAATCGTGATCCTCTTTAAAGCCCAATATGATTAGATGTACATGAGGTTGAGATTGTAGGACTTCAAGTCTATAAATGATTACAACTTGGCCTTATATGACACTGCCTTTCGCCTTGAGTTTTGTAAGACCAAACTCTCTGAGAAAGGACTTTTTGAAAAATACTTCCTTTATTTTCCATGCATAAAACCTAATATCCTAGTAGCAGTACAGAGTACATCAATATAAGACATATTCGGAGCTAATAGAATGCCTTTGATTACTGAGCAGAACAACGAATTATTGCTCAATAACCACTATTTGAGACCTGTTAGGTCCAAAGTTTTGTCCAAAACAAATATTAGCTCTGCAAAAAAAAAATGGCCAAATTTGGGGCTAAAACCGCAGATGTAGGCAACTCTTCAGAAGAGGCGACAGTAGTGATAATCGTAATGGGAATCTAGGCTACAATCATGGAAATGGCAAAAAGCCCTAGGGAAAACATGAGGACATTTATCACTACTAAGGTGGAAAAAGGGATTGGTCGTGTCCCTGTCGTACGCCTATACATGTTATGGACCAACACCAATCTAGCAAAGGTAATCGCACTGAAAGACATGCCACTGAAACATTCACTTCTAAAGTTCCAATTATAGCTAGCACAACTCTTCCAGTCTTAGGCTTTATTAATGATCAAGGAGGAGATGATCAAGGATAAGAAATCCAAGAAAATGGATTAACCCTTGGTGGGACTGAGAACCAAGGTATGGGACCCACTTGGTGGATGGATGAATAGGTTAAAAGGGTTGTTTGCTTTATGTAAATCTAGCTAGTTTTAGATTATTGTAGGTTTTTCTTATTTTGAATAAATATACCTTGGATGATAAAAAACATTCCCAAAAACAATTCCTATTGAATAAAACCAGAAGTTTTATCTTATATTAATTGTTTTAGCCTTGAAGATGTCATTAGTGCAAAAAAGAAAAACCGAGAAAAAGTATGACTTTTGTCTTTTAGATAGTGGTAACACATGCTATCCTCCATAATAAGGCTTTTTCTCGAGTATGACATTACACAAGGCAAATATCCATACTATATCAAGTATAGTTGACCTCATCAATGGCTCAAGTAATGCAGCACTTACACTACTAAATGGTAATATATTACATATAGAGGATGCATTGCTAAGTGTAAAATCAAAAAGAAATTTACTTAGCTTCAAAGATATCATTTGGAATGGATATCATATTGAGACACTAGTTAAAAATAATGGAACTAGTCTTTGCATCATTTCATACAAGCTAGGCCAGAAGACCATCTATGAAAACCTAAAGGCTTTAAGTATGGGTAGCAATTGGGTTCAGATCCGAGCTTATGAATCTTACACCATTATGTCCTAGAGACTAGTGGATCTCGATGAGTTTGGACTATGGCATGACAGCTCAGGTCACTTAGGAGCTACAATGATGCATAAAATCATCACACTAGGAGACACCCATTAAAAGATAAAAAGGTATTGTTGGCTAATGATTACACTTATGAGACATGCTTAAAAGGTAAGCTTATCACTAAACCTTCATTTACAAAGGTGGACCTGGAATCAACAACTTTTCTTTAGAGGACTCAAAGTGATATTTGCAGGCCCATACATCCTGCATGTGGACCATTTTGATATTTTATGGTTTTAGTGGATGCAGCCTATAGATGGTCTCAAATTTGCATATTATCCATATTTAATGTTCTCTTTGCATGTTTACTTCTATAGATAATAAAGCTATGGGCACACTTCCCCCATTATGCAATCAAGAGCATCAAGATAAATAATGCAGATGAATTTACTTCTAAGAGCTTCGATGCATATTAAGAATCATTGAGAATAAAAGTACAGCACCCGATTCTATATGTACACACATAAAATGGATTAGCGAAACCCTTGATAAAATGCATCCAAATCATCACTTGTACCCTTCTGTTGAGGACAAAGTTAAACACTTCTATATGGGGCCATGTTGTTATGCAGGCGACAACACTTATTAGATTGTGCCCTACTGCTGGATTAACATAATCCCCCATATAATTGGTTCTAGGTTATAAACCAAATATTTCACACCTTCGCACTTTTGAATGTGAAGTGCATGAGCTTATCGCACATCAAAGAAGATGGGTCTTTAACGATGTTTTAGGATTTACTTTATGTTGGATTCACCATCCATAATTAGGCTTTTAGAGCCTATGATGATGATTTTTTTTATTGCATGGTTCACAGATTGTCATTTCAACGAGATAGTGTTTTCATCGATGGGATACCTAACACTTTATTGGCCACAAAGTAAAAACCAAATGAAGGAATTTCTTGGTTTGAAAAACATTTGTCCCATTTAAACTCAAGGACCTCTGCATGTGAAAATAAGGTATAGAGAATCATATATTTACAAGAAATTGCAAACTAACTTCCTGATGCATTTAATGATGCTACAAGGATCACGAAGTCCCATATCCTAGCTATGAATGCTCTAGTTAAGATTAAAGTCCTCGATAAACTAGTGCAAAGGGATTAAGATGGCACATGCTAGAATTATGGATGCCCTATAGGATCAAAAGACGCTATTCCTCAAAAACAAAAAACAAAAAAGGAATTTGGAATTTGCTTCCAAAAAGCCTGTTCATAAAGGGCCAAGAATTGAGCATATTCCAAACAAGCATGATGCCTCTTAAAAGGCTACCCATGATAAGATCACCAACCTAAGGAATACTTAATTTCTTGTTACCTATTTTAACAAGGTTTAGGATTGGAATGAGATCATTATTGATAGTAAGCAACAATAGCTCATGACATTATGCATGATGATCATGAACCACGATCTATAATCGAATATCGTAAAAGGCAAGATTGGCCTAAATGGGAAAAAGTAATCATGGTTGAATTGACTTTTTAACTAAGCATAAGGTTTTTAGGCTATTGTTGGAACCCCTAACAATGTAAAGCCCATTACATATAAATAGGTCTTATTTCGCAAAAGAAATGAAAATAACAAAGTCGTGGGGTACAAGGCTCAACTAGTAGCCTAAGGATTCTCCTAAAACCTTGGATTGATTACGATGAGACGTATTCATCTGTAATGGATATGATCACATTTCATTTCTTGATATGCAGCTTATAGACATAGTGATGACTTATCTTCATGCTTGATTAGATTCTGATATTTATATAAAGATTCTCAAAGGATTCAAAATGCCTGAAGTATACACTCATTGCAACTTTTCTCAATAAAGTTACAAAAATCTTTGTATGGGCTAAAGCATTCCAACCATATGTGGCATTAACGTTTAAGCGAGTTTTTTACTAGAGAAAGATACAAGAATAATCCTATCCTACTCATGCGTGTTCATTAAGAAATCAGATAATGGATTTGCGATGGTGGCAGTTTATGTCGACAACATGAATTTAATGTGACTCATGAAGAGTTGAATGAAACTGCTTAGTACTTAAAAAGGGAGTTTGAAGTTTAGAATTTAGGAAGAACCAAATTATGTCTTGGTCTTATGCTTGAGCACAAGGAAAATGGTATAGTTGTCCATCAGTCGACCAACATCAAGCGACTGTTTAAAAGATTTAATATGGACAAAGCTCATCCATTGAGCACATTGATAGTCCTGAGGTTTCTCAAACCCGAAAAAGACTTGTTTCATCCTGGGAAACCAAATGAAGAAGTACTTGGTCCTAAAGTACCATATCTCAATGTAATAGTGGCATTGATGTACCTGAGACAATGTACGAGACCCACTATTGCCTTTGCGATAAATCTTTTAGAAAGATTTAGTTATGAGCCAACAAGGAGAAATTGGAATAGGATAAGCATATGTTCAGCTATCTCAATGGAACCATGGACTTTTGTTTATTCTATTCTAAAGAATCCATTATTCTATGTTAGTTGGATATGCTGACGCAGGATACAAATATGATTTGCACAAAGCTTGTTTACAAATCGATTATTTGTTTTATTATAACAGTACTACCATATTTTGGCATCTACTATACAGAGGCTAGTAACAACCTCCTCTAACCACTCTAAGATTATCACTCTTTTTGAGGCTAAGAGAGAGTATGTTTGGTTAAGACCCATTATATCTCATATACGTAATTCTTATGGTATGATGTCGGTTACAGATTTACTTGTGGTTATTTACGAGGACAATGCTACGTGTATAGTTAAGGGTGGATATATTAAGAGAGATAAGATCAAGCGCATCTTCTCAAAGTTCTTCTGTACATGTACTTAAAGAAAGTTGACAAGTTGATGCCAAAATAGATTAGCTTCTCAAATAATCTTGTAGACCTATTTACCAAAACATTGCCGATGTCAACCTTTAAGAAATTCTGATATGGCATTGGTGTGAGACGTTGATTTGTCCCTAAAATAACATACCTTGAAAATATTAACCACCTTTGATGTGGTCATTAGGTACAATTGAGGGGGACCATTACATGGGTTGTACATTGTACATTTTTTCCTGTTTCATCGGTCTTATTGAGTTTTTTTGACTTAAGGTTTTTAACAATGTAGTAAGGGTAGTCCAATTAAGAAATAATGGTTGGTCAAAGGGAGAGTGTTATGGAATATTTTGATTATGATTGTTGGATCGTAATGTCCATAATATATTATGGAATATTAGACTCACCATAATTAAAGATTTCCTAATATCTGATTACGATTACAGGATCGTAGTCTTTGTAATATTCTGATTATGATTATAGGATCATAATCTTTGTGATTTGATTATGTATAATTAATATAAACCTAACCTGATGCCTATATAAAGGTCATAGCATTCTCATTGTAAACACACAGACTTGAATGAAAGAAGTAATCTTTTCCCTGTATCTATTGTCTCTCTTTCTCTTTCTATCTTATATCTTCGGTTACGGTTTTGCTTGCAAGCCATTAGGCTCACCAATTTCCATCAATTTCATAACATAACAAACATTATTATTATTTATAATTTTCAAGTATTTTATAATAAATACATGTAATTTCATTGAAAATGAAAATTTACATAAATACATTGCACTAATATGTGATGTTTTATGTACTTTATAATGTCTTTATATAACTATAATATCTTATGTACACTACCACTTATGATAATAACTTATAATACATAGTAGATTTTATATAACTATAATATTTTATATAATACTACTTTGTGTCAACTTTGAGTAGCATATTCTTGTAACTTACAAAATTTAATGTAAGTACAATAAATTTTGCATTAATAAGTTTTATTATCTTAAATCATTATTTATGATCTAGGTAATGTATATAGATAATTGTAAACAAATATATAATACCTACCTCTATTATCTTTGATAATAAATTATATCATAGATAATATAATTTATATAAATATAATATTTATGTAATATTATTTTATATTACCTTTTTGTAACATATTTATGTAACTTACAAAACTGTTATATAAATGTAATAAATTTATTAGTACAACTTTTATTATCTTTTATTATAATTTATTTTTTAAATAATACGTACATGTAATTGTAATAAAAATATTTAATATAAAAATTTATGTAACGTATAACATATCTATGTAATTATAATAATATTGTGTAAAATTCCATATATAGTCATAGATGAATAGGCAATACATATTATATTTATGTTATTTTCTCATATTATAATCATATTTAAAATAATTAAATATTTATATAAATATTAATATATTAATAATTTATTTTATATAAATTTTAAAATATTTATATATTTATGTAATATCAATATTATTTTTATATTATCTTATATTATAATTATTTTTTTATATTATTTTTTATTACGTAGGGGAACCGATCCATAGTCATAGAATTCATCGGTGGCAATTGTTTTTTTTTTATTTTTCTTTGTATTTGTGGTAGGGAAAGCAGTCAACACCAAACATACAAGAATATTCGGGACGAATAAATCTTAAAAAATGGAAAGGTCATCGCTCTTACTAGTTGGTTCTCAAGTTCATTTAACAAGGTAGCATCAAAGGCCTCTTTTAATTCATTTATAAAATTAAAAAATTTTATCATTAATATATCTAATAATAATTTATATATAAAATTTTATAATTTTTTAAATATTTAAAAAATAATATAAATATAATACATAATTTTTTTTTTGCTTGTTCTCTCTCCTTCTCTTTCCATTTTTTCTTTTTTCCATCTTTCTCTCTCTCTGGAAGGAAGAACCAAAAATTAAAAATAAAAAGGACAGATGTCACTTTAGGTGTTTATATAGTTGAAATTATATATATATATATATGTTTGATATGACATAGAGTTCCATACACACATTTCCGAATATTATACTAATAATAATAAAATAATATAAAAAAACTGCATTATTTACTTCTATTTATTATTTATTTTTTGACAAAACCTCTGTTCTTAGTCACCGGGTGGATTTTTCCAATCTAATCTCCCTTTAATTTCGTACAAATCAAAATCTTCGGAAGCCAAAACAAAGGGTTCATTTTTGTACTATGATTTAAATTCCTTTCTCATCAATTTTCCCTAAGTGAAAATTTGCTAACGCACAGATCAAAAAGATTTGCCTTCAAATATCCAATGTTCAAACCTTTATCGACCCGATTTCTCTGCAGTTGATTAATCCGAGATTTCGTTGAATACCATGTCTGATCCCATGCCCACTGCTTCCACTTTCCTCCCCTCCATCATTTTCCCCTTAGTTATCTAGCTGTAAAATTTTTTCCCGTTTTGATCTTTTTAAATAGGATTTTATTTTCTTGAATTCGTTTTTCTTAGAGGGGAAAAAATGAGGGTGGCTAAGTCTCAGGTATGGCAACCATGCAAGAAGAAGAGGTGCTTGATTAATTGCAAGCTTTAGAAGAAACAGACGGAAAAAGGAGGATTTTTTTTTGGAAAAAAAAGGGGGAAAATAAATTTACATGAAATAAAAAAAAAGGGGAATCGCGGAGAAAGCGATGGCGGTTCGCACGAGTGCAGGGAGCAGGACACGTGTGGGGAAGTACGAGCTAGGGAGGACGTTGGGAGAAGGAACATTCGCCAAGGTGAAATTTGCTAGGAATATTGAGACCGAAGAAAATGTAGCAATCAAAATTCTTGATAAAGAGAAAGTTTTGAAGCATAAGATGATTGGTCAGGTAACTTCTATTTTTTAAATTACTCTTGTAAATCTCTTTTGCAAAAGTGAATATTACTATGCTTATTAACTGTTGATTTGATTTTGTGAAGTTTTTCCTAATTCTATGTTAATTTGACTTTTCTTTTGTAATGTTTAACTGGATTTGTTGGTTTCCTGGTAATTTAACTAATCACTCATTATCAATTAGTTGAGTAATTTTCTGGTCTCCTAGTTTAGATTAATTGTTTTAGCTTTGGATTAATCGGGATGCTAACACATGATTTCACTTTGTGCTTTCATTTTTTGACAGTTTACTATTTTTATTTATTTTGTTTGGTTTTGATCCTTTTTTTTCTTTGTTTTTTTTTTCCTATGACCCAATTAATAGTTGTAAGATTATGATATGATTTAGTGATCGCCTGATCGGTTTGGAGACCAAATAGAGAGTAGTTAAGGATTAGCAACCAAGTGGGGTTTTAATGAACAAAAAGCAGGAGTCAAAACTTAATTTTTACATAAGAAATAATCTTAGTAGTTTTTCATTTGGCTAACTTTGGTCTTTTACTGCTTGTTTTTCCTTTAGAATAAAAAAGATGCTACAGCGTTTCAAAATCTGCAATTTTTCTATATTTAAGGGGAATAGGTATTTGCTTGTAGAAGAAGTCATAATTCAACTTAATAAGTCAATGAAAGACGAATTGTATTTTGTATAGGGTTCCAGGCTTTCGAAAATATACATGTTTAAAAACTTATTTTTTGAACTGTTACTACACCCCCTTGACTTATCTCCTTATTCCTTCTGACAGTTAAATGCCTACTCAATTTATATCACTTTTTTTTTTTTACCTTCACGGAATTTTTTTCGCCTCTGGATCTCATTTTCGTTTAACGGTATGCATGCTACATTGTTCTGTGTCTTTGTCATTTGCAGATTAAACGTGAAATTTCAACAATGAAACTCATTAGACACCCAAATGTCATTCGTTTGTACGAGGTTTGGCACAAAGTTTTTCCCTGTATATCTTAATCTAGTTATTTTGTTTACCTTTTTGTATTTCTTCTTTGTACTTTTATTTGCTTTCTTTAATATCCGACTGCTGTTTGTAAGAAGAGGACGATACTTTGCTTTATAACTAATAAGTATGGTATGTTTATGCTTCTTGTTAACTTCCAGCAATGTCCTTGGTGTAGGTGATGGCTAGCAAGACGAAAATCTACATTGTTCTGGAATTTGTGACCGGTGGTGAACTTTTTGACAAAATTGTAAGATAGCACATGTACAAATTTATATTTTATTTTGGGAAATGTAAAAGTGCTATTAGGACTCAAATCTCAAGTGTTTATCAGCGTTTGAATACCGTATATTAATCTGGCATTTTTGTCCTGCTTTTCTTCCTGTGCCAGTCTAGCAGAGGAAGGTTAAAGGAAGTCGAAGCTAGAAAGTACTTTCAGCAGCTTATTAATGCTGTGGATTATTGCCATAGCAGAGGTGTTTACCATCGAGACCTGAAGGTGTGGGATATTTTTGCGTTCATTACCCCTTTTGCTTGTAACAGTTAAATGCGTAAATTTCTTGGATATAACAGAGCTGTATTTTGTAATTTACAGCCTGAGAATTTGCTGCTGGATGCTAATGGAGTTCTTAAAGTTTCGGACTTTGGTTTGAGTGCTTTACCTCAGCAAGTGCGAGTGAGTATTCTGTCTTGATGTATTATGATCTCTCTCTCTCTTTCTCTCAGTGATAATATTTTCCCAAGATTTTATATTCATTATGGAGTACTTTTATGGCTGCTTGCTCTCTGTTGTCCTACAATCCATGTTGTCTTATACCAAACTTTGCCAATTTACTTGTGTTTGGTTTCCGTCTTGCTTGAGTGCTTGAATTTTGCGGGTAGCAAAAGATGGCAGACCCCAAAAGCACATGTTATTTGTTTTCTGCATTGCCTACTGCATTGGTGGATGGCTATTGATCATGCAACTTTTCATAATATACTCATAAAACCATTCGAAACTGATTATCTATCCGTTTACCATGTAGGATGATGGGTTACTTCACACAACATGTGGAACACCAAATTATGTTGCTCCAGAGGTACATCTGCTTTTGTTGCCAACCAAATTCCTTTCCTTTATGCACCATTAGTTTCTCTTTATTGTTTTTGTGCTATTAGGTGATCAACAATAAAGGATATGATGGAGCTAAGGCAGATCTTTGGTCCTGTGGTGTGATACTCTTTGTCTTAATGGCTGGTTACTTGCCTTTTGAGGATTCCAATTTAATGGCTTTATATAAAAAGGTGGTTGTTCCCTCAATTTCTGTCTTAAAGTTCTTTTTTCTTTTACTTCAATGTAAACGATTTTGCTTTTGTGTTATTACTTATCAAGGCACCATGGACATAGGTTAATAGAAGAATCAAATGGTGTCATATTCCTATTGTTAGCCAATCTCCATTTCCTCAATCAATATTATTTTTTTAAAGAATAAATTGATTAATTTTTTTGATGAAATATAAATTGAAATATTAAAAGTCTTAGTTATCAGTGGTTGTTGGCTTGGAAAACCATCACTTCTCTTTGGAGATAGTTTTAACGCATAGCCTGGTAGGTCAATACCTTGGAAATATAAATAAGAGAGTTCATGTGCACACAAATAAGCACAGGAAAACAGATGCCCATCGTGTTTGTATCTATTTGCTAACAATGTTGTCATAGTGCTGATCAACTGGCTTGCTCTTAATTTTGATTTGCGTATTCTACATTTAAAATGCTTTCTCTGAAGGAGTTTTCTATGTGATTGCAGATATTTAAGGCTGACTTCAGTTGTCCTCCATGGTTCTCCTCAAGTGCAAAGAAATTAATCAAGAGAATCCTAGACCCTAATCCATTGACAGTAAGTTCTTGTCTGTTGCACTTTGCCCATGCTTTCTTTCTTTCTCCCCATTTTAAAGATTTATTGTTTTGTGGTGGTATTTTCGAATTAAATTTATGCCAAAGGTTGCTGGCCTTGACATTTTCTTCAAGGTTTTTTTTTTTTTTTTTTTATATAACTTTCACTCGCTATTACTTGTGATTGAACCAGAGGATAACGATTGCTGAGATTATTGAGAATGACTGGTTTAAGAAAGGATATATGCCGCCAAGGTTTGAGCAAGCTGATGTTACTCTTGATGATGTGGATGCCATTTTCAATGAATCAGGAGTAAGAGTTGTGTTTTTTCACATATTGAACGTGGTTTATGGTGTTGATGCAATGGAATGAGTCTGTGTACATGATTTTTATAGCAGGATTCTCGGAACCTTGTTGTCGAACGTCGTGAAGAAGGGCCTGCAGTACCTACTACTATGAATGCATTTGAACTTATCTCAACATCTCAGGGTCTCAACCTCAGTAGTCTGTTTGAGAAGCAAATGGTATGTTAGCCAATTATATGTTATTTAGTATGTGATATATTAAGCCCAACATGGAAAATAGAACCCTTTTGAATCTGAAATTTTGATTCATCAAGTGAAGTGAAAGCCGCTTTCATTGGTATCCATTAAAGATGTCTCAGATAATTTTCTTGAACCACAGAGTTGTGCATAAATTATTTCAACTGTTTTTGAAGCATGTTATTGAGAACTCACCTTTTATATTCTATCATTGACTGGTCCTTTTCTTCTGCAATTGAAAATTTAGTTTTGGGGATGCTGCCTGGTTGAAACTGATACAATCATACAAAATGTTTAGGCTGTCAAATCTTATAGAATATGTTTCATATAGCCTTTGGGATATTATGTGTTAACTTATGCAATACATAGCCTTGAGTGAAAGTTAAAGTGGTTGCTATTTCCTCGGATGATAGGGACTTGTTAAACGGGAAACAAGATTCACATCAAAACGTCCTGCTAATGAGATAATCTCAAAAATAGAGGAAGCTGCAATGCCTTTGGGTTTTGATGTGAAGAAAAATAACTACAAGGTTTAATCTCTTCCCAGCCTCTGTGTTTTGACTGCTTTTTATCTTCTTAAGAAATTTAGATGAATTAATTTCCGGTTAATGTTTAAATCAACAAAATTTTTGTTCTCTATTCTTGCTTATCATGATGCTTTGTCATTTATTAATAACTCTTTCACTTGCTCAGTGGAGCACTGATACTATATCTGATGGACACTGATTAAACTAGATTCAGTTTTGATTGGTGCTTGTCACCAACTTCATTTGGTCAAGATTGTTTTGGTATCAAGTTTTTTCTAATAGAACTGGAATGTTGCATATCTGCATGAGAACTTGAAAGTTACATTTCTTTGGGTCTTGCTGGCTGGGATAGAAATGTATCTAAATTTAGATATGTAGTCTCTTTAGAACTTTGACTATGAATCAGTAATCAAATGTTAATAAATTTTCTCATTTCTAATGAATTGCCTTTCTTTTACTTATCTCAGATGAAGCTACTTGGAGAAAAAACCGGACGAAAGGGTCATTTGGCTGTTACAACAGAGGTACCTCTTTTTCAGTCTTTATCTTTTGAGCATAATTTGAGTTTCACCTTGTCGAAAGTTTTTTGATCATGGTTATAGATGATCCGGTCTATAGCTCCCCCCCCCCTCCCCCAATCTGCCTCTTTCCCTTTTCAGATTTTTCAGGTGGCTCCTTCACTTTGCATGGTTGAACTTAGAAAGTCTGGGGGAGATACCCTGGAATTTCACAAGGTATAGTCCTGATGTTAGTGCTGCTGTGTCGTTTACTTATGAAACTGCTCTCCTATTGAATAGAAATTCTAGGCCACTGTATTGTTAATATGGTGTACACTTCATTAACTAATTTGCTGGTAACCATGGTCACTTTATCATGCAAAGCATGTCAATCTGACGTTTCAGATTCGAAGTACACCTTAGATTTTTTTTCCCCCCTATTTGGCCTTATATTACCTGGAATTCACACTCTGCTTTCTTAAATTTACAGTTCTATAATAATCTCTCTACTGGTCTAAAAGATATTGTTTGGACAAAGACAGACGAACGAAAAGCGGAAGAAAAGGATGGTTAGTATATCGTGACATTTAGTAGATCGTGTGTCTCTCAGTTGCCAATTGCCAATCCTCCAATGATTTTTTTCGAAGGAGAATCTAGATTCAACATACATTTGCGGCAAGTTTGAAAATTAAAGTTGTCAATTCCATAAGCTAACTGGAATCTCATCCCTTTTTTAGGGGAAATATGGATTGTCATCAGATCCCTTCAGTCTTGACCCTTTTCCAAAATATTTTGAGTATATATAGATATGAATTTAATGTGGATGGCTTGAAGTATGCCAGCAGTTAGAAGTTAGCAAATTTTATATTCTGTTAGAATGATGAACAGCAAAATAAACTGTATTAAATTTACCTTCTATTTGATCATAAGGGATGATCTGGGTCTTGATTTTCTTTTGCCTATCTAATACAAATTCACATTGAACAAAAAGCTAGAGATAATACGTTACCCAGATTCGAGATGATTGTCAGATACGAGTATATGTTCGACACAAGTATGTCAAATTTTTTATTGGAATTTTTTTTTCATATATTAGGAAGATCATATCTCATATCATATCTTAGTATGTTTTAGGTATAGCTGTTAGACGTGGATACTTTGAAGGATAGTGAAGAGTCCGAGTAATGTAAGAGAGATTAGTGACCGTGAAGTTTGATTCGTAGCATGTACTAGTGACCATAAAATTGGACTCTCCTATTTTTGGGTTTCCTTTTCTTTTTAAGGGTTTTCCTTGAATGATTGCAGCAGGGTCTGCTGCTGGCTCTTCACCCTGATGACAGGACGTTCTCCAATCTCCATCCCAATGCGCCAGCCCTCAGTTCAGTTGGGCGGAGTTTAGTTGCTGGCTACTCAAAGGACTAGATATCTTGTTTTTCGATGGACATGGTTGAAAACTTCAGCTTGTTTAAAAGCATTGTATACATATATCAGCTATACATTTGCCTCTGCTGGATCATGCAACTGTGATTCAAATACAACTTACCGTGTATCACATTTGCTCTGCTGTTTACTTTACCTATCAGTTGAATTTATGAGTAAATAAAATGGGAAAGAACAAAACAAAACAGAGAAAAAGAATGCTTGGGATTCAAAAAATCTGTCATTTTTCTTTCTTCCCTCCCTTCTTTTTTTGTTTTCCCCTTTATCTTCCTATATAATAAGACAATTACTTTTACCAAGTTTTGACTCAAAATATGAAAACGAGTAAAAGCCTTGAATGGCAAAGCAAAGATCAAAGATGACTTTAAGTTGATTTTTCACCCCTTAGTTTCCTAATTTTGATTATTTGGAATTATTAACTCGGAGGCCTAAAAGAATAAACGAGGCTTGGGAGGCCCATGTGCGCTTGTTACGTTGCGCCCGCCCGATTCTTATAAGTATATACTCGGTGTAGAGGGACGGTAACAATGTCAGCTACTCGGGTTTCGGCTCAGTTGGCCTGGCCTCTGCTTCGAAATTATTACTGTAATATTCCTTCTTTTTTTTTTTTTCTTAGGCCAAAAGGAGGAAGAGGGAAGGCGCTGCAATGAGAGAAGAGGTTATTAGCTCTGGCGGGACCATAGATCCCACTCCTGCTGCGAGGTACCAATCCTCACCTCTCTTTCTCTCCTACTTTCTTTTCATTTCAATTCTGAAATTAGGGTTTCCTTTCGCAACCCATGTTTCGTTGGGTGAAGCTAGGGCTTTTATTTGGCTGTTTTTCTGTGTGATTTAGGGTTAAGGCTAGGTTTTGCTCGCTGTGTTTGTCAGCTGTGAAAAGCGGGCCGAGAGGAAGATTGGGAGGTTAATTGTTTTTGGAGGGTGAAAAATGATTGAGATTTGGTTAAATCGAAGGTTTTGGTTGCTGGGAAAGTTAAGGAAAATTAATGAGCGGAGGGGTTTCTCTAAAGATCCTAATTTTGAGCTGTGGCGCACTTTCTCTTGAACCCGAGAAGGAAAAAGGAAAAATTGAAAACAACGAATTAAACTAAGTTTTTTTAAACTTTATCATGACTTTCTATGGAAGTGAACCGATTGTACTAACTTTTATCCCTTCTATCTTGCTATTTTTTTTTTCCTATCTTGCTCAACTAAATTGAGTATTTTGAAGCTGCAATTTTGTGTCGCTTGGAAATAAGGACATAAAATAAATGAGGATACTTGTTCTGCCGCAAAAATTGTTGCTCTAGTTTCAAGTGATGTATAGGAAAAACTGAATGGAAAACTCATGATGATTTAGAAATGATTTTGTTCATCATTTCTGTGAGGGGAATAAAGGATTGAAACTGGGTCCACGTCCACTAGGGATATGTTATTTAATTATCAGGAAAGTTGTTTCCTGTTAAAGAAACTGACATAGAAGGGACTTGTTGATATACAGTATGAGGAGGTGTGGGCATGCCTGTTCCTTCATTTATACATTCATTCTTGTTATATGAAATGGTCATATTTACTATATTTCATTAAGAATTCAAAAAAAAAAAAATTGATTTCTGCTACATGTTCTTAATCAGTTCTGCTGGAGCATCCTCACCTGCTGTTCCAACAAATGTTGGCAGTGTAGATTGGTCTGGTCATGGCCAAAATTCCAAAGTAGCTTCTCAATCTTGTATTGGGTCCCAAGCGCCATGGATTTCACTCAGTACCACTGCTGGTGGATCTGCTCTTGGATCATCAAGACCTTCTTGTCGACCATGGGAAAGAGGGGATCTTCTCAGGCGATTGGCTACATTTAAGCCTCTGAATTGGTTTGGGAAACCCAAGGTACACCTTTGATCTGGTGTCTTCTTAGTGTAAATGTAATAGTGGAGTTTGTGTTTTTCAGCATTTTGTTTTCTTTCAGGGTACACTTTTAAATACAAAATTCTAATTTTTCCCTTGGAATTAAAGTGATTGCATTTGCATTGAGTCTGGTACTTAAAAGATTCAGTTGTGATTGCATTTGCATTGAGTCTGGTACTTAAAAGATTCAGTTTTCTTTTATTTATAGGATATGATTAATATGATTTCAAGACAAACTGGTCATTTTCAAATTAATTGCAGGTTGCAAGCTCATTGGCTTGTGCTCAGAGAGGTTGGATAAATATAGATGTTGATAAAATTGCATGTGAAACATGTGGGGCTTGCCTGCATTTTGCTTCTTCCCCCTCCTGGGCTGCTTCTGAAGGTTAGCTGCTGTAATTTGACAATTTTCTTTTCATTATCTACAGCTTCCTGGGATAATATAATCATTGTAGTGTGACCAGCACAAAAACTCAGGCCTTTCAAGGTATTATATGCTTTGAGATATGCTTAACAATATATAAGAAAATAGATGAGCAACTGTGTGAGAAATGAACTGATAAATAAAAGAACTTTGTTCTTGGACAGTTATGTTTATCTTTTTCCATTAAATTAATTGTGCTACAAGGAAACTATAGTTCTTTACCTGTCCAAGGAAATATTTATGACAGCATTTGACATAGTTGTAGCTAAGAAACATAAATTATTGGAAATATTTGTGTCTGTGTTCTTGTATATGTTTCTAAGTGATTGATTCTAAATACTTGCCTCTCATTCATTTTCTTTACATCAGCTAGGGAAATGATGAATTAAACCATTTTTGTTTGTTTGAGTCTTACTTGATGTTGCATTAGCTTTTACTTATTATGGTAGGTCAATAGCTGTAACAGTTGTTCTGGTTTAGGTAGCAGTGAAGTGTAACTGAACTGTTTTGAGTGGTTTGGCTGTCATGAAGTTAATATTATGGATGGTGCTATTGATACACCATGCTTTGGTCTTTCTTCTCTGCATTCTTTCAAATACTATTGATATTTATCTTCTTTTGGGGGGTTTTTCATTTCTGAAGCTGAGGATGCTGGTGAGGCCTTTTCCAAGCAGCTGGATGTTGGGCACAAAGTTGCTTGTCCTTGGAGAGGAAACAGCTGTCCAGAGAGCTTGGTCCAATTCCCTCCAACGCCTCAGTCTGCTCTGATTGCAGGATTCAAGGATAGATGTGATGGACTTTTGCAGTTTCAGTCCCTTCCAGTAATAGCTGCATCTGCAATGGAGCATATGCGAGTCTCTCGAGGTCCACAAGTTGATCGCCTTCTGTATCAGTTGCAGAATTATGTGGCTGAGTTTGAATCAAGATCAGAGAGCATACCCGAACTTGATAATGTTCGAGATGGTGCATTTTGTCTATATTCTCGTGTAAGATATTTTAATGCTTTTCTATTTGCTGATAATTGGCAATGTTTCATTGTTCTTATTTGATTGACTTTTGCAGTCACAGAAACTCATAAGCTTGTGTGGATGGGAACCGAGATGGCTTCCAAATGTTCAAGACTGTGAAGAGCATTCTGCACAATCAGCTAGAAATGGATGTTCTTTTGGCCCTAACACAGCCCAGGTCCGTCTTTCACAGGATCCTGGACCAAGCAAAAATGCTCTTATTGCTTCAGCCAAGGACACTGGAAAAAACAAATTGTTAGTTGTGGAGTCTAGATCTGAATACAGGTCACCTTTGTTAGACTGTAGCTTATGTGGGGCTACTGTGAGGATATTGGATTTTTTAACTGTTCCTCGTCCTGCTCGTGTTGCTCCCAACAACATTGATATTGCTGATACAAGCAAAAAAATGGGATTGACACGTGGAAGCGCAGCCAGCGGAATTAGTGGTTGGGTTGCTGCTGATGATCCAGAGAAAGAACCAACTGAAGACCGCGATGAAGTAGGAACAACTGACGAGAGAAATTTGATGCAAAAAACAGATGTTGATTTGAATCTTACAGTGGCTGGGGGTCTGTCTTTTAATCAATTCGTTAGAACCACAACATCCAGAAATTTGAATGATGTAGAAATGGGACGGGATCTAATGATTGGTCAACCGTCAGGTAGTGAGGTTGGTGATCGAGCAGCTTCTTATGAATCTCGAGGTCCTAGTTCTCGCAAGCGAAGCTTGGAAATTGGTGCCAGTTCAGATGACAGGCCACAGTTACACCCACAGCAGGCCGATAGTGTTGAGGGAACTGTCATCGATCGAGATGGTGATGAAGTCACTGATGGCAGACAATATTCTGCTGGCCCTGCAAAACGTGCTCGTGATTCAGATGTTTTTGATACTTACTGCTCACCATATCCAAGAGACTCCTCTGATGCAGGTCCAAGCCATTCAATGGGTTTTGAAACTTATGCAGATGGAAATAGAGTTGCTCTGTTTAGGCAAGGGAGCGGCCATGTTATTGGAATCCCATCAGCAAGAGATTCAACACGTGCATCCTCTGTCATTGCAATGGATACTGTCTGCCACAGTGCAGATGATGACTCAATGGAAAGTGTTGAAAATTATCATGGAGATGTCGATGATATCCATTTTCCCTCTTCCAGTACATATGGCCACCTTGACATGAATGACACATCAGAGTTGAATTATAGTAATCAAGCTCAGCAGAGTATTTGTTTCCAACCAGCTGCTGAAGCAGTTCCGGGTGAAATGGGCATCAGCAGTACAAATGATGGTGAGGAAATTTTCAATGCTGAAACTGTGACAGCTCATGCTAGAGATGGGCTTAGTTTTGGAATTAGTGGGGGGAGTGTTGGTATGTGTGCCAGCCATGAAGCTGAAATCCATGGAGCAGTTATCTCTGTGCATAGAACAGCTAGTGTAGTTGGTGATATAGAACCCAGAATAGAAGATGCTGAAAATCAAGGTCAAACTGGGGAATCTGCTCCAGATCCAGGGTTGATGGATGAGGTTGTCCCTGATGAAATAAATAGAGAGGATCATCACAATGACAGCCGAGAAATGTTATCTTGCTCTTTGGGAAGGGCTGACAGTGGTTCAAAAGTTGATGGTTCTGCCAAGGCAGAGTCTATTGAAAGTGGTGAAAAGATAAGCCAAAGCGGCAAAGTAGTCCCTGATAATAGTGCCCACCCTTCTCTTTCCTGCAATGCTAATGTGTACTCTGGTAATGAGACACCTAAGAAAGAGGCCAAAAATGCGGGAAAATCATCTTCCGTAAACAATTGTCTATATGCAGACCCAGAGTCAGAATATGCTGTCGCAAATGGGATAGGTAAACTCTATGTGCCTTGTTAGATCCAAGCCATAAAATTTGCATTGGTTTAGTTCTAGGGCTCTTTGGGTTGTTTGGCCCACTTATTTATTTATTACACTTCAATAACACATAAACAAGATGGAAAAACTAGTTCACCGGAAAACTTGATGTTAAAGAAAAGCAAGGGCCCTCTTTGGCTCCCAGATAAGCATAAATTTATTCTTTAGTCAATAGTTTTTGTAAATTTGGTAGCATCATCTTTGAAATGATTCTTTTCGTGCATATTTTCAGATTGTCTTGATTTTTGAAACCTGAAACTAAAGATATACTGTATATTGCACTGAATAATTCCTGGATAGAATGAGCTCTATGGTTGTGAATTCTCTGATTTTGAACAATACTTCCATTGCTTAGATTTAGTAGATTGAAAAACTTTAGCTTCTATGCATAAAATGACTACTCAGTATGCTGATTTTTTTTCCCAGGCAAATTAAACATCTGTCAATCTATTTGCTAATTAAACAATATATTTGCTTTTACTAGTTGACCTGCCAATTAACAGCTAATAGCTTGCATTTCGTTTAGAATAATTACGCTGGATGTGCCAAGTTTAACCTTGTGGCTTGTGGGTGGAATAGTTTGAAATAGCTTGTTGGGAACTTTCTGAGAGTCTGTTGTGCACTGAATTGATATGATGCAATTTTTCTTCAGACTGTCGTTTGTTTTCAATGGCAACACCTGTAGTTTGGTTTGGAATTTCTTCCATCAGCCTGCTGAAGCAGTAAAAATGGGCTATTCCCAGGATCATAAAGATTTGTCTTCTGGGCTAGAATTAATTCAATTATCTGGTTCATGTTCTTATTTCCATTGATTGCTAGATCTATATGTAATTAGCATTTAGCAGTGTGCCATATGTGCATGGAAATGTGTACCAGTTCAAGTCTAACTGATATATACTTGCGTTTTAAGTGTATAAGACCTATGTTTGTGTTGGAACTATAGGACTGTGCATTTGGTCGGCTCGGTCAGAAAAAGTCTGAAACTGAATTTACCGACTTAGCTAGAGGAACCGACTGAACCGACCGACTTTTTTGACCATAACCAAATTAACTAAACCAACAAAATTTTGGTCAGTTTGTTTGGTTAGTTCGGTTAAATCGATTTATTGGGTCTTGGGCTAGTGGGTTGTATATTTGGTTTGGTTATGGGTTTAATTGGGCTATTAATATATATAAATATATAATTATTAATTATTAAATATTAAATATTAAATGTTTGATTAATTCGGTAAGGTTAATTAATAATTTTACTAACCGATAACTGACCGAATTAACTAAATAAACCAACATAACCATCAAACTGACTTAACCGAACTGAATTAATCAAATTCCATCTGTTAAGTCGGTTTGAACCAACTTATGCACAGTTCTAACTATATTTTTCATTCAACTTATGAAATTATGTAATGGTTTTTTATTTGTTTGCACCTATCATTCCTATTTCCCTTCTTCTTATCTTCTGGATGCCTTATCAAGGCTACTTGATTTTTAGGGCCACCCAAAGGAGAAAGCAATTATGACGAAGCTATAGAATTTGATCCAATTATTCATCACAACCAGTTCTGCCCCTGGGTGAATGGAAATGTTGCTGCTGCTGGCTGTAGTAGCTCCAGCTCCTGCTCCAGTGCTGATGTTGTTGCACTTTGTGGATGGCAGCTGACCTTGGATGCCCTGCGATCACTGGGGCATATTCCTGTGCAGACAGTACAGTCAGAGTCAGCAGCATCATTGTATAAGGTTAGTTGTCTGAAAACTAAAATATGGTGGATCTGGGGCTTAACTTTGTTTTCTTGGTTGAAAAGTTTGTAGAATGCTCTCATAGATGACAAGAATAGGTATATCTTTTAAAAAATTAGAAGTGGGTGGCCTAGCTAGTCCCTGCTCTGAACTAGTGTCATGTCTTGAATCTGGTTCCTGCTCTTACTTGAATGGTTTTCTGAATCTTTTTGATGTATCTTTGCCTTCAGTTCTTGGTGAAAAGAGTCCAAGGTTGTGAAATAATCCACTGAGATTTGCTTCCAACCTATGACCTACTGCTTTATAAGTGACAAACATGCTTTATTGAGGGATTTAAAGATTTAATCTGGGTGGGTTGTGGTAGTTTCACTGCTCCTTCATTCGGTTAGTTCATCTTTGTTTAAACCATGCAGATTTTTCTTTCCTTGATAGTCAGTTTTTGGTGTCATTGCTTCTACATGAGTTATCAGATGCTGTTTAATAATGTCTTTGATTGAATTTGTTTTCTTTGGCAAAGGGCTAATTCATCTAGCATCTAGGTAGTTATGGTTCATGTCTTATCATTTGACGGTTATGGGAACAGCTGCTGCAGGCTTCGGGCAGGTCTGATGTGCTTGACAATACTACACTGACACCTCATTTTCACAACTAATTGCCGATTTCCTTGTGCAGGATGATCACCAAACTCCTGGTAAAAAGCTCCTTCGACGGCATTCTGTGAACAAAAGGCACGGACAATATTGATAGTCAAACATGAAGCTTATCGATACCTGCAGTGAGTGGTAAGTATGTACCTTCTGTAAAATGATTGTTAAAGCTCCCTCTAATCAGGCATCTTTCTTCATTTAATTCTAGTTTTAATTGGATTTTGGATCATATTCTAAAACAAGCTTAGGACAGAACCTTTAGGTATGGAACAAATTTTAGTTAGGAGGTTTGGGTCAAGCCTGCAATATATGTATATCCCCTTTGTTTTTTCAATATGTAAAATTAGTTGAAAAATCTATGTTTTATACTGTTCGAAATCTACAATGTATGTTATTGATAAAAAATTCAGAATAATTGATCTTAGGTTGACAAAACTAGAGTAAAGATCTGCGGCATCCCTGTGCTTAGATTTTATGTTGGTTCCACAGCTGTTACAAGCATTTCTTTTTGGCTGGAAATAAAAGTTTTTTTACATATCATAGCTTATTTTAAAGGAGAATCTTGTTGACATCAAAAGACGAGGGATGATCTTGATTATCAATCTGACTATACGTCAACGCTCTTATGAGAATTCTGGTATAATATGAAAGTCTAGAAGCTGTTAAAAACTTGCTATTTTCTATATAACAACTCAACAAAATAGGTGGTTTGGATTTGTAAGTTTTGACAAGAATGCAGATTTTAGGTTATTAATGCCTGTATTAAAGAAAAAATTCATTAATCTTGGTCAAACCCAAAAGAAGAAAAGAAAATATAATGAAAACAGAGAAATATATTTTAGCATTTTGCATTTCCCAGTGTTAAATATATCAACAAAGGCAACCTTCTTTTGAACTCAAAAAAAAAAAATGAAAAAAGATGTAAATTAACAATGCGAGTTTTAATGAGCATCGAAAAGTTAAATGCCTGCTAATGTCATCAACACTTGTAAATGCTTAAAACAAGTAATTTGGACATCCAATCCTTATAGCTGTAAATGCGATTTTCTCCATGATAGAACCTGCACTACGGCAGCAAAAGTTTACTTTAAGCATGCGGCAATGTAATTATGACTACCCTCTGGACTTCATGTATGCCAATGCCATGTAGGATGGAATAGCATTCAAGGGTCGGAGCAAATTGGAAGCCTTTTCAGTTTTTGACACTGGAACTGCTGCCAGGGGAGGTTCTATCAACGCTTGACTTTGTTTTTGAAAACTTGTTCCATGGTAAAGTTGTTTGTGTTATTCAAGTGAGATACTTGTCTATACCGCATAAATTATCTTATCTTTTTTTTTTTTTGTGCCTTCTGACTATTATTATGGATGCATGTGCCGGTGAACACTGTTGTTAAAGAACAAATGTCTCTAGTTCTACAATTTTCGTGCCAGATTCTCATTTCATGGATTGGAAATTGTAATGACACTGCTAAAAAGGATAATTTTGGTGATGTTGATAAATGATAGAGACATAATATGTACTCAGTAAGCATTTGGGTCGGCGTGTGCTATTAGTATTTGAAATTACTGGATAATTGTGGCATAACCCCCCCCCCCCCCAAAAGAAAAAAAAAAAGATCAATTGGATCAGCTTTTGGACACGATTGAAGCCTACTTTATCTTTTTTTGACCATGTGATGTCTGCAGCAGCTGTAAATGCAGTTCTTTTCAATCTTCTCTATGCGTATGTCTTGCTGAGAAAACCACCCTTTTTCCCCTACAAGTTCACAAGAAACCAAATTTTGTCAGATCCTATACTGTGATTTGGGGATCATAAGCTGTCTCCTGGGTAGCTATGGAAGAGCCAGGGGAATACAGAGGAAAAGAGAGATAGCTAACAGCGAAAGCATGCTAAGCTTGCTGCTGCAGCTATTAAATCTCCGCCTGAAAGCAGCAGGAGCCGCATCTGCATGGATATAAGTAATGAGAGTCACGATAGGCAGTCAATTATTCTCGCGCAAACAGAATAAATAACAACTAAATACCAGCTTTCACCATTATGTTTTGTGTGTGTGTGTGTGTGTGTGTGTGTGTGTACGCTAGGTATTTGTATGATTATTGCATAACTTCAGTGCATAATCACAGAAAGGTTACTATCATAAGTATTGGTTGGTTCTTAATGATTGAGATTTGGGATTGGAATAAATTTTAATTTAAAATTTCTACTTGAATTACCTTTCCAAATTATGCTAGCAAAAATAAATAACCAGAACGAAATCGAAGCGATTATCCAACATCAACAGAAAGAAAAAAGCATATGGAAGCAAATTTAAACACTTTACTACTCATATAATTTGATAGGACTTTTTTTTTTTAATATTTGACTTCCAAAAACATTTGCTCATGCATTTGGAGCTAAATATTTTTCCATTAACCAATTTGTCATGTAGAAGTAGATTAATCCAAGTTCATTTCCTTAAGTTTTTGCCATTTAGTGTGTTCATACTTTTTACGCATAAAACTAGAAGAAAATAACAAAATGGGTTTATATTTGTCTTTGACTTCTAGAAACATTTGAGACTGACTTTCGGTTTTGCTATTTATTTTGGCTTTGTGCCATGGTCCTTTTGCTGGGACCATAATATTATTTAGAAAATTAGAAAGCTTACAAGCAAGTAAAGGAACTATAGAGGCCACAAAAAAAATTTAAACAAATAAATAAAGGCAACCAACTCTTTGATTTTTATTTATTTATTTATTTATTTTTTTGTAACGTGTCTCTAGACCTGTGCTTCGTCATGCCTGGAAACAAAAATGTTTTATTTGTTCGTTTGCTCGGCTTCTGCTCTATAAACACATTAGCCATAGTCGGTTTGGCTGCTTCGATCATATAACCCGAAGATTATCTCTGAATAAGAAACCAAATTATCTGGGTTTTAATTCTGTTTGGGTTACTGGCAAAGTAGTAGTTAGAGAGAGAGAGAGAGAAAGAGACAGGTGAGGATGTTGTTTTGTCGGGAACTTTGTAGGATTTCTACAACTCCCAGAAAGAACTTGTTCGGTTTTATTCTCTCTCGTTCAGCTGAACCTTCTCGATCCCTTGTTTCTAATCAATATCGTTGCTCTACTATAAAGGTAATACCTTGACTCTACACTTTTCTTTTTCTTCGGACTTAAAACGACCGGAAAAAATGTAATTGGCAGTTGCTCTTTAATTTTATTGTTTCGAAGTTTTGTTTCCATTTTTTTTCCTTCGCTTTTGTGTTGTTTTTCATTTTATTAATTAATAAGAGTTAAATTATTTCTGCTCTTATTACGTAAGGTAAGCTAACTGGGACATGGCTCCTGTGTTCTGTTTCATAAAATGACACTTTTTTTCCCTTGGCGTTTATTTGTTGCTTTATCCTTGTCTTGGGGTTTAATTATAATTCTTTAAATCATGTTTTAGCTTTACACTTGAAATACAACGGTGTTGTGAGTTGTGACTATGCCGGGCATGAATTGATTCCGTGGTCAAAACTACTTCTTTCGAAGTAAAGTTGGCACTTTGAATGTGTAGGTTGGTAATAATCACTATGTTCAGTGGGTTAAATGATGACTAAACCAGATGAGCCACCTAGAAGATGCCTTGGAAAGTAGTATATGTGGATGGATTTCTGTGCGATAATAGATATTTTACAACATAGATCTTTCTTTCTTTTGCCTAATTTATTTTTAATTAAGTGTAATCGACAGTAAAGAGTGATTCTAAATCTTCTATGTAAATTGTACTGATCATTTATCCATTTTTTTATTGTTTCCGGGTTAGTAGGGTTCTGGTGGTAGAGAAACTTCTTCTTGGAGTTTGCCTTCATTGCGTGGCTTTGGGCAGCAAATTCATCAGAGCAGCTCCGTTATGGATTGTTCATACTTCAAAATTTTCAAGTATTTTTTGTTTCATCACCGACTTTTGGACAACAGAAATGGTTCCTCAGGAATCAGAATTTCAATAGTTAGCTTCTGCAACATAATCCATAAGCGTGTTAAGATTTCTAATGTATAAAGATGAAACATGTTCTACTACTTAAGCCTTAAGTTGATTAGTTTCCCTTCTTTCATGTTTGTTATATTTAATTGTTGGTGCCAGTAGCTCTTGGTTTATCTCCCATCTTTCCTGCTCTCTTGCTTTTGACCCTTCTTGTCTCTTATCTTTATTTACTGCAAAATTGAGATAGCAAGACATTTCCTTCAGGAACAACTTGATCCATTTTCACTCGTTGCCGATGAGCTGTCACTCATTGCTAACAGGCTGCGGGCTAGGGTTGTTGCTGAGGTATTGAATGAAGCTTATCACATTTCCTCTGTGAGAAAGCAAGGAATTTTCTATAATTTGATGAAAACTTGCATATTCATCTCGTACAGGTTCCTAAGCTTGCCTCAGCTGCTGAGCACTTCTTCAAAACGGGGGTAGGAGGAAAGAGATTTCGTCCCACGGTAACTTATTCTTACCTTTATGGTAATTTGAGGTTACTGCCTTTTTTTAGTTGGTTGTACTAGACAAGGGAACCATCCAAAAATATATATTGATGAACTAATCTTGTAGAATGCCATAGGCACAGTTAATTCTTGAATCGTTCCAAATAAAAACCCATTTAACTGAGGCATAAACTTAATTTCTGTTACTTTTAATCTGAGAAATTTGCTTTATGTACAATCTCTTTTATGGAAATTAGGAGCCATTCTCAGGTCGACCTAGTTTTGAAATTATAATTGTAATTACTTTCCACAATATTTATTGTATATGTTCTATGCAGGTTTTGCTTTTGATGGCTACAGCTTTGAATATTCATGTACCTGAAGCAGCTGCTGGTGGAGCAGGAGATACCTTGAAAACTGATTTACGTACAAGACAGCAGTCTATGACTGAGATCACGGAGATGATCCATGTTAGTTCCTCGTTATTTAAATTTTATCTTACGTGTTGTATGCACTGAAGCTCCTTCACAACAACCTTTAGTCTAACAGGATCATTTCCTCATCTAGGTTGCTAGCCTCCTCCACGATCATATCTTGGATGACAAAGATAAAAGACGTGGTACTGGTTCATTGAATGCTGTAATAGGCGATAAGGTACTCTTATTTTCTTGTTCTCTTGCAACAGGCAGAAGAGCTTCAGAGCCTCAGTAATTACTTAACTTTTCCTGTTTGTTTGTTATACAGTTGGCTGTTTTAGCTGGAGATTTTCTGCTTGCTCGAGCTTGTGTGGGCATTGCTGCTTTAAAAATTGGGGAGGTGCTATTTATTATTATTATTATTATTATTATTATTATTATTATTATTATTATGTGCATGGTTTATATGATGAACTTGACTAATGTAAATGTAAATTGAAAATTAGTTATATTTGTTGGCCATAGGTTGTATCATTAATAGCAACAGTTGTGGAGCATCTGGTTACTGGTGAAACCATGCAAATGACCACTTCATCTGAACAATGTTGAAGGTATGCTGGTCTACGATGGTGCACCAATATTTCGTCTTGTTGTCACCATGTTTTGTTACTTGCTAACTGCATTTGATTTAATTACTTGTAATTTTCAGCTTGGTGTAGGCCCTGTGATAGTCATCATGGTAGCGGCGGGCTTGATTGCGATATATATGATTTCATACATTTATGCTTAACTTTTCACGAGTTATTAAGTGAATGATAGTTACATCTTACTGTAGCCTAATGTTACAGCAAGACAAGTTAAAAGTTTAGGAAATTTTCTCTAGTAACTTGTAAATAGTACTAACTTTATTTGTTGACTAGGTGGCGATCTTTCAGTGCAAACTGTTCATATTTGCAGATAACCCCTACTTTCTTAGTTATAGATTGTTTTGGAATGTGTAAGCCATGCTCTATGGGTGAGAATAATTCCTTTGAATTCTGTCTTATTATGAATTTCCATGCTAATATTTGCTCATGTGTAACCCCGTCTTCTGATCTTTTGCTTGTGGTTAACTGACGTTTAGAATAATTTTTCATCATGCAGCATGGAATATTACATGCAAATGACATACTACAAGACTGCTTCATTGATTTCAAACAGTTGCAAGGCAATCGCCCTTCTTTCTGGGCAAACAGCTGAAGTTGCAATGTTGGCTTTTGAGTATGGCAAAAATCTGGTTTGTAATTTCTATTGTGTCTCACTTATCTTCAACTCATCATAATTTGAAAAATCTGTTGGGGGATATTTTTTAAAATTAGAGCACGTGTTTCCCTGGGAATTAGACTTCAATGATGCTCAGCCTTGCAAAACCTTTAAATGACTAGAACCCTGCTAGCTGGTAAAGAATTGGTGTTAACCATGTAAACCATTATAAAACCCTAACTCCTTTCTTTTTCTTGATAAATGTAAAACCTTAACTTCTAAATTTATTACTAAGTAAATTGGTTCTTTCATATGGGATGAAGAGCAGCGCAACGGAATTCGGTATGACTTGTTATGCTAGTTTTAGACTATAGTCAGTTAAGAGAAAAATCAAATATATATCTCTGAAGATACCGTAATCCTATTTCATCGTCCTCTTTACAGAATAAAACCCTCATTTACTCGATAAAGTTTGATTGATTTTATATCATAATGGATGGGTGTGGCTGTTTTTCGTTGAAATTGCCTACTTTTTTATGGTTACAACATGTTGCACCAAAATGTCAAGTGGTCAATTTATGCGAAGTATAAAACCAGATAATTTAAAGCCTTAGTAACATGTATTCAATAAAACATGGACTGATTGTCGAGCAACTGAGACTTTAAGTATTGTTAGCTGAGCTGTAGAGCAATCAACATAATATTGGTGTCCTTTATACGTGCTCCATGTCTTTTATTGTTCTATCTATTTATTCTATTGTTTTTTTTTTCTTTTTTCCAGGGATTGGCATTTAAATTGCTAGACGATGTTCTTGATTTCACAGGCACATCAGCATCCCTTGGAAAGGGCTCTCTATCTGACATCCGGCATGTAATTCTCTATTCTAAATGCCTTAAGCAAAATGTTAAATGGCTGTAAGCTAGTAGCTTATGGAAGCAAATTCTGTAATTCTCTATCCTCGATGTCTTTCTTTTTTTTTTAAATCAATTTTCAGCTCGGTAGAAGTGGGCAAACCTTTTCTTTTTTTTTGGGGGGGGGGGGGGCAATTTTTTCTTACTGACTTTTGGCAAGGGCTTTCTTTTCTAGTTCATACTATATTCGAAAAATGCTTTTAAATGGCATATGTAATGATGAATATATCAGTTCATCACAATCATCTGATTTTGCAGGGAATTGTAACGGCTCCAATATTGTTTGCCATGGAAGAGTTTCCCCAGTTACATGATGTAGTTTATCAAGGTTTTGACAACCCTCAAAACATTGACATTGAAAGTTCATATATTCTACTTATCTATCATTAAATGAGTTGGCTGATATTAATCTTCTATGATGCTTTGCCCTCTGTATAGGATTTGTGAATTTACCAATTTCTTCCTCTTCTTAAGGTAATCTTTTGCTTTCCACAAAATCAATGATCAAAAGAGTATATAACTTATGTGGTTTTAAGTGACTAATGAGTAACGTCCTTTGAACTTGTTACTTGGTTGCAATTTTGACTTTCAGGTTATTATATTTGTGCCTGTACATCTGGACTACCTATGTTTTGCAATTACATAAACCTTTATTTTGTCAAACTATTTGATTTATATCTTTAAAATATAGGCTCTTGAGTACCTTGGGAAGAGTCGTGGTATACAGAGGACAAGAGAGCTCGCCACGAAGCACGCTAACCTCGCTGCAGCAGCAATTGATTTTCTACCGGAGTGCAATGATGAGAATGTGAGAAAGTCAAGGCAGGCACTAGTAGACCTTACTCAAAGAGTAATCACAAGAAACACATGACATAAGAGATAAGAATATCAACTTACACCAATACATACTGCCACAGGTTTTGGTTATTGTTCCTTCAAGGTGAGGGGAAATCACACCTCATGTTTTCATTACCGTTTCAATTATTCCAGATAATTTTTCTTCAAATTTTAGTTTCTAGGCTAGGACTGTGCACCAGTGTTAGTGGACTATGTTGGATTGCTTTATCTCTCTTTAGTTAGTTTCTCTTAAGACCTGCAAAATTGCTTCTTTTACCCTTGGTTAAGACCTGCAGATGCTTCAAAATAACTTGGCTAGAAAATGGTTCATATAGGCATGTTTGTCACTTCACATCATTTCAGCAGTAGACACTAGAAAGTTAAAATTTTAGCAGTGCTAATAGATAGACATCATAGGATGTAACAAACTTAATTAGCAGCTCCAAAATATACAATGAATATTTAATCTTGGCCCATAAAATTCAAATGTTTTAATGTAAGAAATTCGTCAATTAAGGATGGAAATAAAGGAAAGTGTTACCATGCACTTGTAAACCACCCCAATACACCCCGTCCCCCCTGTCCAAGGAAGAAGAAAAAAGTTTGGGATTACCATTTTCAAGCCATTGAACTTGAAGGAGACAGTTCCCAGAGTTAACACAATCTGAAATATGGTATTAGAACCTAATCTACCGCAGTATGACAAACATCGTTGTCCAACAATTTATCGGCTTGCTCTAGGTTTCCCAAACTACAATGCCTTTCAATAACTTGATTATACATTGTTTTGCACTTCTACCTTGGAAGTATTTTTTTCAGAGAATTTCAACGGGTCTTCCACCCAACCCATTTGGCAATATCTGTGAATGACTGTTCTGCATGTAAAACGGGTTGGATCCAACCCCTGTTTTTTAACATCTTAATGGTAAAGATCAGTTACCTTTTCAATTCTACCATTCTTTCCAAGTGTACCAATTACTGCTTTATGTAGTGACTGCATCAGGTTGTTTGTTTCTTAGATACATATCATCAGGCAATGACAAAGAAAATATTATATTCACAATACTTTTTGCCTCATCCATTCTTCCCTGTTTGCGTTAAGAGTGAACTATTGCAATTACGCCCAACCTTATTTTGGTTTGAAATCCTTTACAGCTTCCCTTAAAAACTCAAGAGCCTGATCTGCAAGGCCAATTCTTGGATAGCATATGGATAAGACTGTTAATAGCTTAATCTGGTCAGGAAACAGATTACCATCTCCATTTAGTTCCTGACTTGTTTGACCTGTTTTTCTTCGCGAAGAAAATACATTATGGTGTAGGTAATAACTAACTTTATCTGGTGAACAGGCTTTACATGAATGTCAGCAATCAGCTGCGAAGCATTTCCAACCTGTAGCACGATGAGTATCCCTTGATAACACAATTATAATTGACGACATTGGGGATATTTCTGACAACTTTGCATTCTTTTGAAGAATCTCAGTACATTCTCCTACTAATTTTTGATAACCAAACATGGATTGCAGTATTACGTACTGCAAAATTCAGCTCAACTCCAGCCTTCTGCATTAAGGTCAATACCTCCGTTGCATTTCTCAAGTTGCCGGTCCTACTATATGATACCATCAAAAAACTAAATGCTTCAGGGCGGACACTCAATTTCCCTACATCATGAGCCGAAGAACCCATTTAGTACCTTGAGACAATCTAGTCTTACGAAGGGTCTCAAGCATTACATAACATATAATTGGGCTGTAACGTTAGTAACCGCCATTGTTGATTAGCCCGATCAAATAACTGCGAACTGCATAGCAACAAGTTCATCACCCCTGACAAAGCAAGACAGCACAGACTTGACGAGATTTGAGACCTACTTAGCAGGTGCCTCAGATCACTTTCGAGCTTTGGGTTCCAAGCTGACATATGTTTAGTCAACCTACAAATCTCAGGGTGCCTAAATTCATCTTCCTCCAACTCAACGCTCCAAACATACTCTGTTTGTAGGCGATCTCCATTACACCAATTCAGTACCGTAAAGCTATCATCATCATCACGACAATCATCTCCTTCCTCTTCAAACTAACCAAAATTCGGGTTCCGATTCTACTGGCACCTCTCATTGTGACCACCAAATAAACCCAATTTCCCAGACTGCCGGACATCCATATCTCTAAATTTATCGTAGTCACCATTTCCATCACCAAAATTATTTCTTTCCACAAAACAAAAACTGCAGCCACTCACAGAACGAGAACAATGATTGAAATTCCTTTCTAACAACGATGAGAAATATGCATTAAATCTAATTGAGGCAAATGGGTAATCATAAAACCTGTTTGTGGGCTCACAAGAAAGCTTCTTGCAATAAACCCAACCTTACTAATATCAAAACAAGTATGAACTGAAAGAAACAAGGACATTAACAAGGCCGAGCTAGGATTCTCTGAATTCTGTGAAAAGAAAAGGAACCAGAGTACATCTGTACGAAGATTACGGGCAAAAGAGGAACAGACTATCACCTGGGAAACATTTTATGCTTTTGTAGAGCGACTCAGTAGAGTTTATCAAGCCAAGCTTCTTCATTATTCACAATCTGTGTGTTAGGCTTTCGCCCTTCACACCATTGACATGGGGTAAAGTAGGCCGGTCATTCAACAATTTAAACACAATTTTTTATTGCTGAAAGAAATTTAATACTAAAACAACAAGGTTTTCCTTTCTTTTTTTTTTCTTTT
>JBBYHO010000016.1:9803811-9819735 GCA_038382025.1 Adansonia gregorii
ATAATAATAATAATAATAATAATAATAATAATAATAATAATAATAATATGGCCTCTAAAATAAAAGAAAAATAATGGCATATAGATATATATATATATATAGGAATAAAGGGTAAATCTACTATTTAAGTTAAGCTAATCAATATTCATATTTGGGCCATGTTACAATACCCATTGACGCATCTCATATCTAGAATAATCACATGGTTATGCAAGCGTTTGATGGGACTTGTAGGAATGTCGTCGGAAACATCACCACTCCACTCTAAATTGGCCCATGCACTTATGAAGTCAACTTTCATGTGATGAACATTACTCCATCGTATAACTGCCGGTTTAGGAAGGCCTTGGATTTACTCTGCAAGGGCAATGCCATTATCACTACATCAAAAGTTAAAATTCATCATCAAAAACAAAGTTGTCAGTATCGAAGGAGAGGAACATATTATTGTTGCTACCTTAACAGTTGCCTTGTATATTGAACCCAATAAAGATGTTCTAAAATCCTTGTTGTAGTCTTTTGAGTTTGTCAATGCCACTTATGTCAAGAAGGGGTTGCTAATGGTTAAGTCTAGCCTATCAAAGTGCACTCACATAGGACTAAAGTTAACCATCCATAAAGGTGCCAAAACTAGAAAAAGACTTGAAACATATCTCCAAGGAATTACTAAAGCCCTAGAAGTTGTCAATCAGATCAACAAAATAAAGGTTGGGATTCAAGCTCAATGCACAGTAGAAAAGAAAACAAGCTCAGAAGAACCGTAAAGAAAGGTTAGCCTGTCTATTGGGATAAAACATGGGGTAAGAATTAATGATCTTTCCACCACTTTAGGAAAATTTTTGTCCGAAAGGATGTATGAATGTCAGCTCTGGTAATATTGCTCCCATACTAAACAAGGCATTTGGGGATCTCTCCATAATGTGCTCGATGAGTCAAAAACGTTAATAAAGGATCAAGAAACAAGTCTGTGCTTTCTAGGATTTGTTCCAGGTGCTTGAACTAAAAGTAAGATTCTTGTACTATTTAAGTACATTACGAACTAAACCTACATACTTCTGGCTAAGAGCATTGTAGGATTCTTTGTATAGGCAACCTTTATTAAGTATTATTAATGAAAATGACTAATCATTATGCATTTCATCTTCTATGTCCATTTTCATAATTCTTGCCAACTCTTAGACTTTTCTTTACATATTTTTTCGCCTATATTGTTCTTTTTCTATATTTTCAGGTATCCGAATGAAAGTGACATAAATATTCATATAAAAATTTGAATATTAATTTTAAGCAATCAATCTGGGTCTGTGAAGTCAAGTTCAAAAGAGATTCTGAAGAAAGCTCGTACCCCCAGATCTAGTAAGATTAATTGAACAAGAAGAAAAACAAAATTTGCCTTATAAAGAACCCATTGAAACTATAAACTAAGGAATAAAAGAAGATTTAAAAGAAGTCAAGATTAGAACCTCTATAAACCTATCAACCCAAACTGAATTGATAAACCTCCTTCAAGAATATCAGGATATGTACACATGTTCCTACTAGGAATTGCTCGAATTCGACGCTAACATTGTGGTCTATAAACTTCCCTTCAAACTTGAATGCAATCCCGCACAACAAAAGCTTAGAAGGATGAAATTAAAGATGCTTCTAAAGATTAAAAAGGAGGTAAATAAGCAATTTTAGGCAAGATTTCTCAAAGTAGCTAAATATCCTAAATGGGTAACAATATAGTCCCAATCCCTAAAAAAGATGGCATGGCACAGATGTGTGTAGAATATAGGGACCTGAATCTAGATAGCCCAAAAAATAATTTCCCTTTGCTTCACATCAATAACCTAGTAGACAACAGTGTAAAAATGCAATATTTTCCTTCATGGATGGATTTTCAAGTTACAACCAAATTAAAGTGGTAGCTGAGGACATAGAGAAGACAACCTTTGTGACCATAAGGGGGATTTTTTGCTACAAAGTACTGCATTTTAGGCTCAAGAACATTAGGCAACTTATCAAAAAGCAATGGTAACATTGTTCCATGATCTCATACATAAAGAAATAGAGGCTTATATGGATGATATGATTACCAAATCGCTAAGAGTGAACACATTGCCAACTTGTGAAAACTCTTTAAACATCTTCGCAAATACCAAATTAAGTTAAATCCCGTCAAATGTGCATTAGGTGCCACATCCGGCAAGTTATTGAGCTTTATTTTGAGCAACAAAGGAATAAAAATCAATCCAAAGTCAAGGCCATTCAGAACCTACCATCACCTCAAACCTAAAAAAAGTGAAGAGCTTTTCAGAAAGGTTGAACTACATAACCCGATTTATATCTTAGATGATCGATAAATGTAATCCAATATTTTGACTACTTTGAAAACAAAATCTAGAAGAATGGAATAAAGAATGCTAGAAAGCCTTCAATAAAGTCAGAAACTACTTTTTGAACCTGTTAGCACTTATGCCACCAGTGCTCGATTAACCTTTAATCTTGTATCTATCAGTTTTCAGTAGGTCAATAGGCTACATATTGGGACAACATGACGAGTCAGGTAAAAAGGAAAACCTATCTACTACTTGAGCAAAAAGTTTGCAGAATACGAAAATAACTATTCAACAGTGCAAAAGTTATGTTTTGCTCTAGCCTGGACAGCCTGAAAGTTAAGGCAATACATGCTATACCATACTAGGTAACTGATCACCAAACTTAATCCCATCAAATATTTATGTAAGGCCCCTATCTTGTCAAAGAGATCAGCCAAGTGGCAAATCTTGCTTTTCGAATACGGCATCGTATACGTGAACTAGAAGGCTATCAGTTCAATAGCAGACTTTTTGGCAAGCTGAACAACAAATGACTATCAACCTTTGGACTTCAAATTTCTTAATAAAAATTTGATGTGCATATCAAAGGTTGAAGACACTTTTAATTATAGTTCATCTTGGAGAATGTATTTGATGGAGCTTCAAACACACTGGGGCATGGAATCGATGCAATTCTTATATCATCTAATGGAAACTACTATCCTTTCACCATAAGATTAAACTTCAATTGTACCAATAATATAGTTTAATACGAAGCTTGCATCATGGGACTCTAAGCCACCATTGAAAGAGATATCAAGATTCTGCAAGTATTTAGAGATCCAACCCTAGTTATTTACCAACTAAAAAGAGAATGGTAAACACGCGATGCTAAACTGATTCATTATAGGAAGCTGATCTCAAAACTCAAAAAAGAATTTGATGATATCAACTTTTAGCACTGACCTTGGGAAAAGAACTAAATAGCCAATGCCTTAGCCACTTTTTCATCCATGTTTAAAGTTAATCGAGAATTGAATGTTGCTCCCATTCAAATAAGCATTTATGCAACTCTGGCACATTATCAAAATGCTGAAGAAGTGAAGGACAGCCTGCCATGGTATCATGACATCTTCTAGTACCTCAAAGATCAACAATATCATAAATGTGCTACTGAAACTGACAAGAAACCATATAAAGGATAACCGCAAGCTTTTTTTTTTTTGGTTAGTGGGTTTTGTATAAGAAAAGCTAGGATCAGGTTATACTCTAGTGTGGATGCCTCTATAGCTAAAAGAATTCTTGAAGAAGTCTACGAAGGAGTCAGTGGTACGCACGCCAATGGACCTTGAATGGCAAAACAAGTTATGTGATCGGGCTATTATAAGTTGACTTTTAAAAAGGATTGCATTTAATGATGCTTGGAAATGCCACAAATGCCAAATCTATGCAGACAAAATCCATGTCCTACTATCACCTCTACATGTTGTGACAGCCCTATGGTGTTTTTCTATGTGGGGCACGAACATGATCGAATCGTTCACCTCTAAGGCTTTTACTAGCATCACTTCATTTTGGTCGCTATTTATTATTTCACCAAGTGGTTAGAAGCAGCTTCTTATGCCATTGTCACTAAATTTGTTGTGTGCAAACTTGTGGAATAGGATATTATCTCAAATATAAGCTTCTCGAATAAATCATCATAGATAATGCCCCCCACTTGAAAAACGAGATGATGCAAGCACTTTGTTCCAAATTTAAAATTCAACATCATACCTTAGTGCCCTATTGCCCAAAAATGAATAGGACAGCCAACAAGAATATTAAGAAAATAATCAAAAAATGGTCAAAATGTACAAAGGTTGTCATGAAAATTTACCTTTTGCACTATATTCCTATCGCGCAGTGGTTCAAACCTCTACTGGTGCTACCTCATTCTCCTTAATTTACGACATCGAAGTTATTCTACCTATCAAGGTCAAAATCTTCTTACTCAAAGTCATGATGGAATCACAACTTGAAGAAGTTGAATGGGTCAAGAACTGATATAAGCAGCTTAATCTCGTTGAGGAGAAAAGAATGAAAGCCATATGTCAAAGGCAAATGTACCAAAAGCACATGATGAGAGCTCATAGCAAAAAGGTCTATCCCTTTTCCAAAAAGGTGACCTGGTGTTCAAACAAATCCTCTTAATCCATAATGACGCTCAAGGAAAAATGGGCTTTAAATTGGGAAAGGTCATACGTCTATCAATTTTGACTCCGTCAAGAAATACTACGCCTAAAAATATTCTAGGATAAAAAAACTAAAGGGGCATCCTTTCCTCATTCTTCTTCAAAAAAAAGAAAAAGAAAGCATCTGGGAAAACAAACTTGCTTAGGTTGAAAACCAGAAAAGTAGGTATAAGCAACCAAATTTTCCTTAAAATTTGACCTAATTTAGATCCATTTATCTTTAACCAAAACACCAAATTATAACCTAACCCACTTATGCTAGTCTACTCTACCAAGTCTCACTCTCGCTCATGCCTAAAAATGGTGTCTACCTAACCTTAGGGCAACCATCCCATGATGGGTATTTTTATCTCTCAGAAAAGGTATGTGCATGAAATTTTAAATAAATTTCACATAAAGAATTGCAATTCTGTTGGCACACCAACTGAGTTTGGTTTGAAGCTTAGGAAATATCCAGATAAAAGAAAGGTAGACAGCACTTTATACAAGCAGATTATGGGAAGCTTAATGTTTGTGACTGCAACAAGACCTAACATAATTCATGCTATAAGTCTTATTAGCAGATATATGAAATGTCCAAGGGAGATGCACCTTCTTGCTACAAAAAGAATTTTATGCTACTTGCAAGGAACTACAAAGTATGGTATGTTCTACAAGAAAAGTGATGAATCGGACTTGTTTGGCTTTATAGATAGTGATTGTGCTGGAGATTTGGATGACAGAAAGAGCACATCTAGCTATGTTTTCATGTTTGGTTCAGGAGCTCTTTCATGGTTTTTGAATAAACAAGTTGTTGTCACTTTGTCAACAACTGAAGTAGAGTTTGTGGCTGCAACAGCCTATGCTTGCCAAGCAATTTGGCTTAGGGAAATACTTAAACAATTACATTTCCAACAAAAGAGAGCTACTGCAATTTACTGTGATAATAGTTATACTATCAAACTTTCTAAAAATCTTGTTCCACACGGAAGAAGCAAACTCATAGATGTGAAGTTTCATTTTCTGAGGGAACTTAGAAAGGATGGAACAGTTGATCTCTTATACTGCAAAAGTGAAGATCATGTTGCTGACATACTGACCAAGCCATTGAAGTTGTTTATGTTTCAAATTTTAAAGGAGTTGCTTAGAGTTTGTGTGCTTGACAAAGTCCTATTAAACTGAAAGTTTGAAAGTTCTCAGTTTAAGGGAAGGATTTTTAGGAATATCTGCTGAATTTCTTTGTTGACCATGTCAATAGGAATTTGTTTGGGTTCTGTTAGTTTGTTGTTTTAGTTTACCTAGTCTATAGGGGTTAGTAACTGCATTTCCTAATTTTTAGTTTTTCAGTTAGTTACAACTCTATAAATAAAGCAGTCTCTTGTAGTATTTTTCAGTAAGTTTTAAAAAGCAATAAAGCTCAATTTCAATTTTCTTATTCTGTCTATTTTTCCTTACACCTTCACCCTTAAAACTCTTGTATTTTCAGACAAGGCCATTGAGTCCACGCCAACTCCATTCATAACATTGGCATTGTGTGAATTTACAAAAAAAAAAAAAAAACTTCGTATTTATAAATTGTTTTGTTTCTTTTTGGGGGGGGGTGGTAGATAATTATAAACGGTTGAGATTATTACTTAGTCAGACACAATTAATTGATTGCAGGTAAGATAAACCCAAACCGTTTCCATCAGGGCACCGGTCTTTTTTGCATTGGCAACCTCAGGGTCATGCTAAGCCAAGAAAGAAAAGGTGAACCACTGGTTGAAAATCGCAAAGTTGGGTCTCGTTAACCTTTTTTTTTTTTTTTTTTTTTCCTGTCCTATGTTCTAGAGCCCTCCGTATTGGACCTTCACTTTGGAAACCTGCAATTTTTCTTGTGCTGTTTGCAATTCAGTTTTCACATTGATATTGGACTACATATTAAACAAGTTGGGCCTTGATCGTTCTAGTATTTTCTTGATTTTGGTCACCCCGGATACATCCGCTAACTATACTATCAGAGAAAAGAATACTGAATAATCTAAAGTGAGTTCAAATAAATTATAAATTATAAAAGCAAATCTAATTGGTTTACTCAAATGGCCTTGGCATGCATGAAAAATATTTGTTTTCCCTAGAGTTGACTAGAGATAACTCAGGTTAAAAAAGCATGGAAAGCTTTCTGCTGAATTTAAAATAATAATCACCTTCTTAATGTTTAGAGTTTAGAGGTTCATTAACCTGTCTAAATCATAGCCAAGAGACATTATGAGAGGGTGATTTGACTTATAGAAATCTACAATGATTAGTGCAGCTAATCTCCTTGGCGAAGGGAAAGTGGAGAAGAAGGAGCATTGCGTCCTTCATTTCTCATTTCAAATGCACCTAACACTTAACTATTGTAACCTAACCGAGAACAAAAAGAAGCTGGTACAGGTAGTGATTTGGTTTTGGTAAAGTTTCAACATTTTTTTAAGCTCTTAGTGATTTTTTTAATTCGGGGAAGGTTAGCTTAATTAGTATGTAAAAACTTTAACTCTTTTACTGCATTGTTTACAAGTTTCTTTCTGGCCAAATTACCTTTCTTGCTAGCTTTTGTTTCAACATTAATTATTCGGACATTGGTCTCTTGCAAGCACTAGTTTTTACAAATGAATCAATTATCAGATATCTACAGCCATTTAATTAGCCTCATCCAAAAACCTTCTAATGAAAACGCGCTGATTTTTTATGTTCCACGCCTTTTCTCTTCACCTTTTATTCTAGAATATTCAATCTCATTAATTTCCTCACTTGATTTCTTTGATTGATTCAATAAGAAAAATGGTCAGACACATACTTTCTTTGGCAAAGCTACCCAAATCCTTTGAGAGTTGAGAAAGAATACAGTAAATGGTTTTGAATTAAGGGGAGATCCAATGGGCTTCAGTTTTCCTCCCACCATGTGAGGGTAAACCGTAAACATCTGCGAAATATTCATTTTTCCATTTTTCAGTACTCTAACCTACATGATATGGACATGATTGGTTTAGGTTTGGACTTTTTGTGGAATCACATGCTGTGATGCTACTTTGTTTGACAGCACCCACATATCCCAACACTTATTTTTCCAAACCTGAAGAAATTATTAAAAGTAGGCAACAGGTAGCTAGATCAGAGAGAGTGCATGCTAGCCACATTATTAACCGCCCTAAACTGCTGACTTTTTGGTAGATATAGCTTCCACGAGTTCAACAAGGGTTCATCATCTAGGGTTTTGATTAATGTTTACGTTAGGGAACCGACAGAATTAATGTCACAAAAAGGGAACCTAGCTTACTCTATAACTAACTGAATTATGATGAATCAATCTCATGCATGACAAATGACAAAGGTTTTCAAGGTATGTTAATCGTGTCTATGCATTTACTGAGGGATATTTCCAAGTTTGTTGAAACTATTCCTTCCAAAGGGATATTTTGATTATAATAATTTATATATTCATATTATTTTTATATTTTTTATTATGTTATAATAACTACGTTTAAGATATTTTATATTTACATAAATTTTAATAATTAATAATTAAAATTATATAGATTTTAAAACACAGATTCATATCATATAATATTTTAATTATTCATATTATTTTCGTATAATTATATTTAATATTTTTTAAGTCTAATTTTAATAAATTAAAATATATATATATATATAATGGTAGAAAGAGTGTTACAAAAGTAAAATAAGATGTGTCAGAATATGAGAAAAAAGATTGGAGTAGATTCTACAGTATTAAATGTGGCGGCTGATGATTGTAGATGGAAAAGTAAGGCTTTAGTAGGAGAAGAATAAGACCCCAAAAAATAATTAGGAATTAAAGGATTGTGGAGTTGAGAGTTTTTCTATCACCCAGACGTCCAAATGAAATTGTGAGAGCTCTAATTACATGTTTCAAAAATAAAAATTACATTGCATGAATATTTAATAGGTATAATGGTAGAAATTATCAGGTAGAAGGTGCTAATGCTTTATAAGATGTGAGTTCAGCTTATTAGTGAGAGTGAATATAAGTGTCCATTGTTTATTATGGAAGTAAGGACATTCGTATTTTAAAGAAAAGTTGAGGAGACATCCTTTAACCATTCTTATAAATGATTCATCAAGTGAAACGCTTGAGACCATTTTAATAGTAAATTAACTCAAGATCTTGCACATTCCAAAGTTATTTTCATTTCTTTTTGATGAAATAATCTTCAATGTTAAAATTTTGAACTTGAATAAACGTTGGGATTAAATTTCAATCAAAAAAACCAATGGAATACTTCCACTTTTGTATTTGAGCTGAAAGATTCAGAGTATATAGCGAGTTTACTAAAGTGCCAAACCAAAAACAAATTATTCGGTCAATAAAAAGCTATTAATATATATAAGAAAATTTTCATATATAATTAATGGTGGTGACAGACAGGTAGGTAAAACCAACACCACCCAATTAAGTATTTTAAGCCAAGGTTGAAAGTATAATTTGTTATCCCTTTAACACAAATAGACAGAAATGGAGAAATTCATGCACCAGCTTCAGTCCATTATATAAATCTTAAATATTATATATATATATATATATAGACATATTATATATAGTTAATGACCAAATACCCTTTTCAAACCAAAGCTAAATGATCTTGACCACCACTCTAGCCGCCGCAGCGCCACCGCTGTAGCCACCACCTCTCTTTTTCTCTACTTAAATTGCCGTTATAAAGGATGTAGGGATTATATCAAGAGAGAAACTCTGAACAGGGTGACAAAAAATGTAGCCTAGATATATAATATAATACATAATTAAGCTAGTATGACCACATGGGCTCCCCCAGGCTAGCCTGGTCAACTACCACATCCATGTCAAAAATGGGCATGGTCTGTGAACCCATGAGCTTGGATGGGGGTGACCCACTATTACTTAGGCTTGGAGGGCCGAACCCATGTGTAAAGGATGAGGTGTGCCGCACCCTGAGGTGAACCACCTCTGCCTGTGCCAGGGCCAATTGGGTTTGAAGGGCGTCTATCTGCTGCTGAAGTGATGAGATGGCTGCGACGCACCCGTAAACTGGGTCACGTACCCTAGCGTTGGCCTCATAGACAATGCTACTAACCGCGTCGCCTCGCTGGTGCTCCGGCAACTCCTGCAAGTTTTTTGCTTGATTGGATCAGCATGCACGGCTCAAAATGGGAGAGAAGAAACAACCATTTGTTATCGGTGTTAAGGTATAGGCCGAACTCATGGCCCATGGGCCTCAAACCCAAACTAATATTAGATCACAGTGACATCACTTTTTACGTCTTTCCCTTGCGATATTTATCATTATAAATATTCAATTGACTTTGTCAACAACAGGCCAAAAGTATTCCTTATAAAATAAATAGAAAAGTATAATTCACAAAAAAGTATGAAAAAGAAAATTCTATTTTTCTATATATACTACATATAATTCTTAAGGCGCCAACTTCTGATTTGTATTTTACCGTATGCCTCTACCCATGTGGCACCAAGAAGCAAGCTTTTTGGGCAATAGATTTTGGTACCTCAATTCTTTACTACTTGTAGTCAAAAGACAATTTAATACTATAATAATAAATATAACATGTACATTTACATATCATTAATATAATTAATATAATATAATATGTTTAAAGTTTTGATTATTTAATAATTTAAATTTTATTTATATTTATATAATTGATATAAAAAATATAAAATAGGACTTGTACATAAAGAATAACTAAATCTATTTAGATGTATATTTATTATTAACCAAAAGTTGGTCAAACAAATATTTTCTATAATTTTCATGGGAAAAGCAACTAGGAAACATCTGCACGTGATCTCCAAACAGCCGTTAGAAATTTAAGCAGAAACAAGAAAAATTAAGCAAACAAATAGTAGCTAGTTCTACTATATTATAATAAAATACCCTTGTTCTAACTCACGGCAAATGTTCTTGAAAAGTATAAACCTGTAGGCGGCGGAGTAAACTGAACGGGTAAATAATAATTGATTTTGAGTTCATGATCAATCTTTAAGATTTTGAATTTCTAGCTAATCTAAGCTAGGTACAAATAAATCTAGAGAACTTCATAAAGGAACAAGTTACTTAGAGGCTATATAGGGACAGCAACTGTTGATTTAATTTTGGTTTCATCTAAAACAAAAGATAAGTTACTACTCTTTACTAATTTTGTGCCAAAAATTGAGATCATAACAGGAAAATAACTGCTTGATGTCTTCATCTCTAAACTCTAGAGTCTAGACATCACCAGAAATCATCATCAATTTTGCTCAATGAATGCCAGCCTCATTATTGCTTCGTGGTTTAATAAGAAAATGGCTATACTTTTCTCCTTAAAAATTTTTTAAAAAAAATCAAAACCCTTTTTATTTTAGTAAGCAAATTTCTCTCAGAAGCACTAAAATAAATGACTGTGAATATTTATATGCTCAAGTAAGCTATTAAGTAGCATATAATAACTTAATTAAGCCATAGCTCTGTCTAATACTCTGGGAATGTAGAATGAAATAAAATTTACCATAGTTTAATTAATTAGCGGATCTTTGAAGTTAATTAAAGCCTGGGAATGAAGAAGCCATATTGTCTAAGCAATGGAAGGGGCTCCCAGGCTCGCCCTAAACAAGAACTTAATTATTACTAGTAAGTGAAATATTAACCTGAAGCATCTTGTTGACATTGCTAGCACCAAACACCTTGTGCACATTAGCAAACTTCTGGGGCTCATCTGCAGGGAAATAAGGAGCAAAAACACAGTCTTGGGCACACCTTCTCCTTAGAAGTTTGCATGCTGCACATGGTGAGGGGGCACCCGGCTTCCTCCCACTCTCCTTCATGCCTGCCACTTTATTCTCTATCTCTATATCCTAGCTAGGTCTACCCTCGCTTAAGTACTTACTATCAATAAACAACAACAAGAAAAAGAAAGCTCACCCCTGCTTTAATTTGTAGAGTATTTTTTTCCCCTGGAGGTTATGTATATTACATAATTTAGAAGGACACGGAGAAGAAGAAGAAGAAGAAGAAGAAAAGCAGCAAAACAAACAAAGATTGAGAGTGCAAAGAGAGTAGATAGGGAGGGGGAGGGGTGGTGTGTTATTAAATAGGCAAAAGTTCAGTACATTTGAGATGGACCCCATTAGAAACCCCTCTAGATTTTGGTAGACGAACAACATCTCCATTGACAAGACACCTTTTGCCTCTATATTTCTAATATTTTTATACATTTATTTATAAATTCTTTTATATAATTATATTTAGTTTCTTTCTTATCATAGTGATAAAAATAGTATCAATAACACCACCAGCTAATTAGTCATAAAAACTCCATTGAATTTTGGATTATACTAACGATTTTTTTTATTTCATGTGATAAAATTTTTTCATCACGAGGAAAATAAAGATTTTTTTTCCCTCTCTTTGTCAAAGATTTGTTTAAAGGGGTTTGGTGTTCATTGCATGCATGTTAATACTTAAGTCCTAAGTAGTGTCAAAATGATGCATGTGCATGCCTAGGCTTAGGAGCATAACATGCTAATTAATCAATATTTTCAACTTTTATCATTATATATACTAGAGTTTGGCAAAAATATTTATATTTGTGGATCCTTTGCATGTATGGAAAATTCTCCCTTGTTCGTCCTTTTTTCTTCTTCATGCTCATGTGTCAATAACGTGAAGTTTTTTTTTTTTGGGCCACTAACTTATGGATCAGTTAGTCAATTGGAATTATAGCACAGAAGTTGAATATACTAAAATTAAGGTTAAAATAATAAAAAATCCATGAACTTTATTATTTTATTTAAATAGATTCTTATCTTTTTATTACATTTAAAGAAGTCTTTAATTTTTAGTTTATATTCAAATAAACTTTTACATTTTAATTTATGTCCAAATAACCTCTAATCTGTAATTATATCTGACTAAACCCTTCAAATAAAACGACTTTTTATTTGAAATAAGGATAATCATCATAAGAACTGATAGTGGAATGAAAAAAATTTCATTTGAAAGGTTATTGGGTGAAATATGTCTCGTAAAGTATATTTAAAAAATAATAAATAAATATGACACGTTTCACTTCACAAATTTCGTTTATGGAGTTTTTTCATTCCACCGCTAGTTTATGAGATAATTATCCTTGAAATAAGAGTTTATTTAGATACAAATTAAAGAATAGGAGTTTATTACTAGGACTTACATAAAAAAGTGAAAGAGTTCAAGGGCCTTTTTGATATTTTAACTTAAAATTAATTATTACTTAGTTTAATTTTTTATTTTATTAATTTATTCTTCATAAGATCTAACCATTGACACGGAAGAGTAGACTTTTGAGACGAGATTGCACGCATTTGCAAAATAATTAATTCATATACACCAAGGAAAATGGGAGAGAGAGGAAAAAAAGTTAAGAACATATTCATTATTATTCTTTGTTAAGAAAAGTTGGGGAGAATTACCTTTTTTAAAAAAAAAATTTAGATGCATTTTAGGCCAACGGAAAATTTTTTGAGTAATTAATTCATATAAAAATTAATAAACATAAGATAATGCGATTTTTCAACAGATTTACATTATACAAACTTTACTAAATTTTTATAACACTATTAAGAGCAACTTGCAATGACATGTTGTGTAATTAATAAGGTTTAATTTAATAGAAAGCACCCAAAACTTTGTTTCTTGGTTCACATAGGAAGTTTTGTTAGTTATACGGTGATTTACTTTGTTATTTTAATTATGATGATTAATAATGTAAAAAAAAATGCATGATGCATTTAGGCTGCCTGCTTAGTGATGATTTTGCTTACGAGATTATGATAAGATTAAAATATAGTCAAGCAAGCAATTAGGCATTTAATTATTGAAATATAAATTTAATTAAGGATATTCTTCGGAACACAAACTAATCTCATCTGTTTCTCTATATGTTTCATTTGTTCCATATCTATACCTATAGATTAAATTAATCCTACAACAGAAGGTTGTTACAGGTGGGTTTTTTTTCCTTTTTTTCAAAGTTTGGAGAAAATTACAAAATGTGTTGCTTAATTAAAAATATTGTATAATTTTTATTATAATATTAACTAATTATTAAGAAGAATGATTAACTTTGTGTAGTGTAGTTGGTACGTTACAGTACCATATCAATACCAATCATATCATTCGTACATATCAATTTTAAGATAAAATAAAATAGTACTAATATCATATTATTTTAATTTTTACATCGATACATATTGATCATACTATTTTATATCGATCTATGCCAATCAATAACAATTAGTACTCATATGTATCGGTCTGTATCGATTTTTATATTTACTTTATTTATTCGATATTTTAAAAATTTAGATATTAAATATTTATAAATTTAAAATTGATATTTGCATATAAACATATATATATATCCATGCAATGAATGCATATTTGTATGTGCATATAATATATATTTTATTAAGAAATTTGAAAATAAGATATATATATATAATTAAAAAATTGATAAACTCGAAATGTATGTTAAAATATATTGACACCAGTACATATCTATATCACAATAAAAATAGTACATCCATCAATATAGTATTCACTACTTTGCTTTTGTGGGTAAAAATTTTGAAAGGATTATTATAAAATTAAGTGATAGCTAAAAAAATTGTTGTTATTTATCACTATAATAAATAATTATTAGTAAAAAAATATACTTGAAAAACATGTAATCTAAAGTGAATAAATTTTGAAAAAAGTACACAAATAAATCAATAAAATAAAAATATTTATTATATATTTTTATTATAATATATAAATATAAATGAGGGAAAAAATCTATACGAAAAAAGGATTTTGCAAATATTTTTATATTTTCAGAAGAAAAAAGAAAAGACTAGTAGAATAATCAGTTGATTTGGACTTTCAAAGCTGAAGAAAGTTTAATCCAATTAGTAAAAAAATTGACTTAAGTTTTTTTTTATGAATTAGTCATATGATTTTTAAAAAAGTTAAATTTTGTAATTTTATGTTTTATTATTTAAAATTGATTTAGTGATAAATTTTTTTATTTATGGATAAGATATAATTAAAATATTTAATTTTTATATTAAAATGTAATTATTTTTAATATATAAATATATATTAAAATATGTAAAAATATTTTTAAAAAATAATTATTATTTAATATAATTGAAGTTATATAAAAAAGTTCATGTGCCAAACTAAGGGAACACGTTATGTATTATATTAATATAAAACTATCCCTAATGTTTTAGAGAATGAGAATGGTCTCTTTTTTTTCCTTCAAATTTTATAGCAAATTAAAAAATAATTAAATAATAAAAATATTTATAATTTAGGGTTTCTATATTAATTAATTACAAATAAGAAATTTTTAAATTTGTATAAAAATTAAAAAGGTATATAAAAATATTTATTATTTACTATCATTATAATAATTAATTAATTATTAATAAGAAGATAGAATAAAAAATTATTTTGAGAGAATTACAAAATGAATCAATTAAATAAAGTTATTTATGATGTTGTTATTCTAGTAAATGGTTATTAATATGGTAAGAGAAAACTATTTGCATGAAACAAATGATTTTTCAAATTTTTATAAAAGGAGAACGGTGGGAATAATTGATCAGCTCTCGTAAATGAAAAATGAAATTCGACTGTAAGGAAGACTTAAAATTTATTTTTTTTTTAACAAATTTGTCATAATTTTTAAAATTTTAAATTTTAAAGTTTTATATTTTACTATTTAAACTGATTTAGCAATAATCCTTTTGTGAGGAATATATAACTTAAAATATTTAATTTTTTAATTAAAACAATTAATATTGTAGATAAATAGATATTAAATATTTAATAATATTTAAATAAATAATTTTCTTAAATCTAATTAAAATTATTAAAAAAAATCTAAATCCCAAGCTACTAAAGACTTTTAGCGATAGCAGCGAATAGATATTTATAAGTTTATAAGATTTGAATCTGTAAAATTATTTTTAAATTTAAATATATTTATTATCTGTATTAAATTTATACATTATTATTTAAATTTAAATCTGAATTAAATAATATTATTCATCATATATCTATATATACAAAAATTTTAAAATCAATATATCAGAATTTGATTCTTACCTAGAATATAAATTTTTGATATTTTACAAAAACGAATTTAAATAATAAATTTAAATATCCGAATCTGTTATTTGCATATATAATATGTATTTGAATAATAAATATATAAAAATTTATATCCGTATCTACTTTAAATTTATTATTAAAAAAATTATAATATTTAAATATAAATATTATTTAAATTTATAAAATATAAACAAATAATTATAAATATTTAAATTTATATTATCCATTATC
>JBBYHO010000016.1:9848979-9872339 GCA_038382025.1 Adansonia gregorii
ATAGGGACTTAAGTGCAAATAGACCAAAATATTGGAAAACATTTACCTTAGGTATTTAAACCCTATTTTGTCATCACTTTGCATTAGGTTTGCGTTATGTGCCAATCACCCTCCCTCCCTAAGCAAAAGTTGCAATTTAACCTTAGTGGAGAAAACTGTATTCTTGATCATCTGATTTTGGGTTTTACAGAGATTAAAGGTTAAAGGAAGGCCTATGAAACCTAAGCTAGTAGCATGGCTCCTGACAAAACAAAATCTCTCCTTTTTAAAAGTTTCTTTGAGTCACCTATGTGGATCACCGAAGGCTAGATGTTTAGACACCCTTAGTTTATGACAGCTAGGCTCTGTATATAAGAATGAGCAAGTGTGGAATTTCTTTTAAAGGTCTAAAGAAATTTTAAGCTGAGTCATGAGAAATTTCATTTATGATTTTTTTGTTCTTAAACCAAAAAATCGATCAAATACATAAATGATTATATGGGTTAAGAAGTCGTAGTGTTATTTTTTTTTGGACTATTTTTCATTGTGCTAGTATAGATTTAATTTAAATATTTTGTTGATAATTCAAGCATGAATCTAAGACTTCTTACAATTTTAGGAAGTCATAGGTCCATGATCAAATAAATTACAAAAAAAAAATTAATCAAACTAAATAAATATTAGCAAAAACATAAGAAACAAATAATACCAAGACTTTTTAAAGCAGATCATCTTGCGTGGTCTCTGATTAATCTTTCAAAATAAGAACTTATATAACTAATAAAAAATTATCATACCTCAGCCTAGAGGTGCCTTGAAGTAATTCCATGACCATAAGAGAATAGTTAATCTCCTTCTAACAATTATCGACATGGTTTTTGACACCAAGCTCAGTTGTCGTAAACCTAAGCTATCTGAGTGTCTAGCCTTTAATGGTTATCCAGATAAGTGATTCAAAAAACCTTCAAAACAAAGAGACTTTGTTTGTCGAGAGCCATGCTAGTAGCTTAGATTTCACAAATCTTCCCTTTACAATTAATCTCCCTTGATTCTTAATTAAAAGCACCAAAGAAAATAATTTTTCTTTGCTTTTTGATGATTTATGCAATAGCTTATTAGTGATATACGACAAACCAAAAATCACACTCTTATGAAAAAAATGGCATAAAAATCAATAATAATTTATGTGATGATGGCAAACATGGGTTTATACCTAAGGTAACTATTTCCAACTTTTGGTCAGTTTATAGTTTAGTTTTTAGCCCACTTGAACTTGTAGAAATTGGGCCCAAGTAACTTGTACTCCTATTAGGTATATAAGTCAGTAGCATTTTAATTTCTACTAATTACCCTTATGTGTGGACCCATTACGCCCCTTAGACATTGGTAATGAATATAAATTACCCAATTAAGGATATTTATATTTACAAACCAAGATTGGCATCTAGCAATTCCTTATAGCCACCCAACATATAGGAAGTGTTAATATCATTTTGACAAGGCCCTCAATATACAATATCTCAGTGTAATTTAATCTTTCATCATATATCCCAGAAATAGCAAGAGCATGGCTTAGTGTCTACTATTAACCCTTTCTATATTAATAAGCAACCCTTATGTTTTAACTCCATAATCAGTATTGCCTTAGCTAAGGACTTTGAGTGAACACGGGCCAAGTGCATGTGAAATATGGTCCCTTAAATCACTTAAGATGATGAATCCTCTTTGGGACGTTGATCGACCTCTAGTATGCTTTATTTCATACCCAAACCACGTTATCATAAGCATCCATCTATTGTGGAGCTGTTCATGATGATTTTTAAGTATGAGACTCTACATACAAGATGACCTAATGTCATAAGTCCAAGGATTACTTACAATACTAACACATGAGAGTATTTCAATAGAAACTTAAGTGAAATACCAAATGGAACTCTCATCAATGAACTTGTTCCACTTAATAAGTACCATATACTATCCCTAAGTATCTCTATACTTAAACTCATGCATCATGAAGGATTAACATATACCAATTTCTATGCATTGTCAATCTATTTTTTTAACAATATAATGACTAGGAACATTTTTGGAAGCACAATTTTGATGCACAAAGACCTTACAATTGTAACTTTAGAATTCTTTTGAAAGGCCAATGTGTTTCATAGGCTTTATCTTCATAAGATATTCATAACAATTATCAAATAAGATCTTAAAGATAAAGAAACACCTCCTTAACATTAATAAAATATAATGTTTGTTTACATAAAATACTAGCACTAAAGCCAATCAGCCATATGTCTAAGTCCTATGCCCTCTATACAATAGTCATGTTTCTGTTTGGATAAAACTTTAATGAAAGGCTAGCTAAGTTCTCCTCAATCAGTACTTGTTCCATACTAATATTGTGTCTCCCAGTAATGTCTCAATGATGTGATATCATCATAATAAGTGTTCGGATTTGATGTTTCTGTATTTACCATTATCATGTTCATAGCTGTAGCCTGTCTTAAACTTTTCCAACTAAAAGGAGCACCAGTATAGGTAAATACAAAACATCTTTGCAATTTGCTATCATCTATCAGATTGGAAGCTAGCATTAGAATTGCCCCTAATAAGGAGTTCTACCCGTCCATCCATTTCTTTGCATTTGATGTTTTAGGACACATCTTTTCAAGTAATATACGCCATGTATCATTGGCAGGCTTGTTGGGAAAGTAAAATAGTTTATACAGAGGAATTTTAAAATTTTTAATTCGATCATATTAGATCGCATTGTTATATACAAAAAAAAACCATCATAATCAATTACCTGAGCTGCAAATCTGAAGATGCCATCCAGGAATTCCTAGATTTGTATGAAATCTCTAACCAAAAGCCTTCACTATTCTTTAATTCCTAGATGGTAAAATGCGAGGGCACTTTTTGTCATGATCTACTTCGGATTTGTATGGCCTGATTCTCCATAATTACCATCTTAAACCAATAAGTTCAGAATAACGTGATGCAGTGATTAGAAACTTCTTAGTGTGATGCTAAAATCTAACCCAAAACCTTAGGCATATGCCTTTTATTTATATCAAGTAACATGGTAGCCCTAATTATAAATTTAAGTAAAATAATTATTTTACTGGCTTTTTCATATCATTATTGAAATTTTTTTTATTTTTGTTAATGCATTGTTTTCAATTCAATTCCCAAAATGTGCTCATTTTCGATTTTGCATTGAGAACTCGCCATCCAAGATGGCGAAAAGTAAATATGATGGGAACGAGGGATGTGAATCAAAGCATTAGGAACTCGCCATCAAAGTTGGCGAGTTCCTACTTATGAAAAATTATAAAAAAGTAGAAGTAGCAAATAATTATTAAATAAAAGTGAAAATGAAAAAATAATTTCAAAGAAAAGAATGATATTTATTGAAATTATTAATAAAAAATTGAAATTACTTATCTACCCCTTTTTGGTCTGTTGACCGACTCTCCCTCATATATATATATATTTAAATTTTTTATCCAATTTTTAAATATTAATATATTTATATCTATACTAAATTTAATATACTCACACAATATATCAAAAACTCATAATAATTTTAAACTATCAGCATATATCATTACTATTATATCAAAAATTAAAAATCTATGATATTTATTCAAGTATAAATCTAAAATTATATCATTTATCTTATTATTATAAAAAATAAAAAAAAAATGTGTTAGGAACTAGCTTTCTGACATGACAGATAATATTTGACTAATGACTACTAGATTTGTTGGAACTCGAGAGATGTGACAGATGTATGAAAAATCAGATTCTTTCTGATATGATAGATAATTTATATATTTATACATAATTTATATAAAATATATATATGAGGAAAGTCAATTAGCAGACTAAAGAGGTAAATAAATAATTTTAATTTCTTTATTAATAATTTTAATAAATATCAGTTCTTTCTGTGAAATTATTTTTTTTGCTTCCACTTTACTTAATAAATATTTGTTAATTTACCTTTTTTGAAATTTTTTTGTTATTGGCGATGGAAATTGCTCTTTAGCTATTGAGAACTCGCTATCTCTTATGGTGAGTTTTCAATGGTAATTTTCTCTTTCATTAGGAACTCGTCATACAACATGGTGAGTTTTCAATTAATTAACTCGCCTTCTCACATGGCAAGTTCTCAGCATAAGTTAAAAATAGCCTATTTCGAGAATTAATTTGAAAATTACTATAAATAGAGAAACAAAAAATATTATAATATATGTATAAAATAGCCTTATTTTACCACCTCCATAAAAGCCAAATGTGGTGCCAAAGTCTAATATAGGTGCCTACCAAATTTCAGCCAAGCCCTAGTGTTCTTAAACAATATTTTGGCCCAATTTGTTTTATGGAGTTTAACCTGTTTAATCTAAATACTTAATTAATTCTAATTAAACGATTAATTTTATTTAACCAGATAATCTTCCATAACTCCTAAGTCAAAATAAAATCATGACAATTTTATTTGGATAGAAAAATCATGTACTAATCATCAAAATAAAACTAACTACAATAAAATATGTAACTTTAATCAAAAAAATTAAAATAACTAAAACAAATTTCTTAATTTATTTATAATATTATTCGTATTTAATTTAAAAATAATTTAAACAAGAATTCATAGAAATCAAATTAATTATATAAATAATTAGCTTTCCCATATCTATTTAATTTATATTTCACTCATTTAATAATTAAAAGATAAATATAATTAATTTAAATTACTAATTCTTCTCTTAAATAAACATTTAATCAAATTAAATACATATTTTAAATAAAGAATAAAAAAATTACTTTAATTTATTTGTCAAAAAAAATGCTCATACTCCTAAAGTGAGTGAATTTGGCATACCACTTCTCCATGTTAAGAATCATCCGACTTTTGGTATTTCTGATCATAACCATCCGTTAAGGAATTATGTTGAACTAGTGGAGGAACTAATTGGATGTGTATATATATATTTATATATAATTAGGCTCAAATAATCCATGTATTAATTATTCTATCTCGAATAATTAATCAAATAATTATTAATCTCAAAACTCATACCACTAAAGACATGAGACTATATTCTCAATTTTATATCATATTATATAAGCTTTATAAATAACTTTTAGTCTAATGACTTTGTCGTTTGTGTAATACCTTTATATGATATATATGATCAACTTAAAGTTAAAAGTCTGTTTAACTTACTTTATCACCTTTTCTTAAAGTTTCATTATGCTCTATCTGAAAATGATTGTTCACTATATGTGAACAATTTATCATTTGGCAAACAAATGACTGAAGTCTCATCCACTTTTAGTATCCCATATAATGCCTTTTAAAAGGTGAACTCTAAGTCTTTATAGGAGCTATAATTCCATATCTATAAGTAAAGCTCTCTTCAACTATAAGTCATATACCTAATAAATCGGTCCAGAAGCTTACTACTTCAAGACACTTTAGCCTTTAGAACGTTAGAGTATACAAGTTATTTACATAAAGACAAATACTTACTCAGGATTAAGGTAATTACACAATGAATATTAAAAGTGAATTTATCCAAGTAAACATACTTATTAACGGATTAATTGCACTTTGGTCCAGTCTGACATATCACCACTTCTAGGCAATATATCTATGCCTCTAGTTAGGAGTCAATTTGCTTCAGATAGCCAAAACAAGCCATCTCCTAATTGGATTTAGACGATACAATAGGCTTAACATAAGTTAACTGCTCACATTAACCTCATAGACAGTGGACTATATATTTAGACTACTTACCTAAGAATGTTGCCTTCCCATATTTAAAATCCATTATATGCAACATTCTAATGGTATAAGTATATGTAGCAATGAGTCATTTTTGCTTACATTTACTTTCACATGTAAATAAATATAGACAAAATAGCAAATGAAACCTTGAATATACAAATATGAATTATTAGTTCAAACTAAAAAAATACATCAAAAATGTCTTTCATCCTTAGAGCAATCCTAATAAGGTTTCCTCTCTTAAAGTTTCCACGCTAAACCTCTTTTGCACCTCGCCTATGTATGTGGATTGGGAAAAGCTAAGTAGTCATTTCGATCTATAATTTTAATTCCTAGAATAAATGTTGCTTTTCCTAAATGCTTCATTGGGAATTATTTAGATAGCTAGACCTTAGTGGCGTACGACATTGGTATGTCATTTCCCATGAGTAATATGTCTTCAAAATATAGCACTAAGAAAATAATAGCTTGCCCATTTACCTTTTTATAGACATATGGATCATCAAGATTCCTTTTAAAGCTAAAATCTGTAATTCTTTCTTTAAATTTAACATTGCAACTCTATGAAGCATAATCCAAATGGATTTTACTATGGCAACTAGCAAAAAAATTTCCTCATAATCAATACCTTCAACTTGATTATAGCCTTTGCCACTAGTATGGCCTTACATTTGCACTTTGCATCTCTGCCAGTCTTTCTTTTAAAGAACTATTTACATCCCATTGGTTTTACCACTTTAGGTAGATTAACCAAAGTTCATACTTGGTTGACTTCCACGGCATCCATTTTAGACCTCATGGCATCAAGCCTTTTTTCCAAATCAATGTCAAAAATCATTTCCTCATAATTAATGGGTTCAGTATCACAAGGCATGCCTCCTTGATCAGTGAGAAATCCATATCTTTTTAAAGCATGCCTCATTCTACCAGATTAACTGAGTAATTATGCCCTTGAGCTTTAGGTTGAACATCTAATGCTTCAACTGCGGCTCAAGTTCCATAGGAATGTTTGTTTTTGTTTCTTGAACTTTTTCAAGATCAATTTACTCCTACTAGATGGAAATTCCTTCTTAAGAAAATGTCCATGTTTTAAGATAAACATTTTTGCTCATTCGGAACATAAAAATAGTATCCAACAATTTTTTTAGGATACCCCATAAATTTACATTTAACAAATCTAGCTATAAGCTTGTCAAACATTGTTCCCTTTACATAAATAGGACAACCCTAAATTTTAAAAGAAAACAACAATGGTCTTGTACTATGTCGCATCTCATGTCACTTCTTATCCATAAATTTAGATGGAATCCTAATCAAAAGATATGCAATAGTTTCTAATGCATATCCCTAAAAAGATATCAAAAGGTTAGGTTTAGACGTCATGGATCAAACCATGTCTAACAAGGTTTGATTTCTCTTTTTAGACATTCTATTATATAGTAGAGTTTTGGGTAAAGCCCATTATGAGAGAATACCATTTTGTGTCATATGACCAAGAATTCCTGACTTAGGTATTCTCCTCCTCAATCAAATCTAAGAGTGGAAATCTCTTACTAGTTTGCGTATCAATTTCAACCTTATACTTTCTAAACTTTTCAAAAGCTTTGGACTTGCACTTCTTTAGGTACACGTACCCATACATTGAGTAATCATTGGTAAAGGTGAGGAAGTATGAATACCCATTTTTAGCCATTATATTCATTAGTCCACATACATTTGAATGTATTAGGCCTAATAAATCTCTAGCCCTTTCACCTTTTTTGGTGAAGGGTGTCTTGGTCATCTTGCGAAGAAAACAATATTCACATGTCCCATATGATCCAAAATTAAATGGGTTAAGATAGCCTTGTTTATAAAAGCTAGCTATTCAAGTCTTAGTGATATGACCAAGTTTCCAATGCCAGATATAGGTTTCACTTGGATCACTATTCTTAGCTTTCTTCACGTTTATGTTAAGTATAGGTATTTCTCAGTCCAACATTAATAGCCCATTTTGTAATAAAATCTATCCATAGACCATGCATTTAAGATAATTAAGCAACTATTGCCTTTTATCCTAAACTTAGAATCATAATTTATAGTGAGGTATGAAACTAAAATGATATTTCCAGATAATCTAAGAATATAAAGACATTCTTTTAGTTCGATGGTAATGCCTAAAGGCAATGATAAGGTATAGGTTCTAATGGTAGTGGCTTCAACTTTTGCTCCATGACCTATTCTAAAAACCACCTTATTAGAACCTAATTTTCTATTGCTCTTTAACAAGCTTATGTCATCACATAAGTGTGATGCATATCCTAAATCAATTATGCAAGAGGTTGAATCAACAATAGAGTAATTTAACTTAATCATGATAATGTGGAAGTTAGCAACTTTCCTTTAGTGGAGAGCATTTCTCATCAATCATAACAGTCTAAACATTTTGGGATAATAGCGTCAAGTATGCCTTGTAATGAATATAAATACCATTATCAACAACCTAGTATGAGAATAAGTATTGTTAGTTATTCATGTTCTAAACCAATAATAGCTAGGTATTAAATCTTTATTACTGTCCCACTAATTTTTTGAAATAATTGCCCTCAATATTATTCAAAACTCTTTTCAAGGTATTTCTAGTGCACTGGCACCACTTTCAACATGTTGCAACCTTGACTAGCTCAACAAATCACAACAAGACTAGTTAGGTAGGTAACACAGACTTACTAATTACATCTCTATGCAATTCCTAGGTCAGTTAGGTGGTAACTCTTTACCTACATGCATCATAAACATTTAGACTAACCATCGCCTCTAAGGTCATACCATCAAGTATGATACATTCGAATCATATAACACTAGTTGAATAAAACCCATCATCCATAACTTAAGTCATTAGGGTGGTAGAGATCTTGAGTGACTCAATAAATCACGCATGATCAGAAGTTAGGTATTTTGTTTTGAGAAGTGCAAGGCATCTTTATCATGCAAAGCATGTGACTCAATTTTACATGAGGGATTTCATTGTGAATTTTATCTTTATAATTAAGGTCTCACCATATTTGCCTACATAGCATTTATAATATCGCATAAAATAAATCTACTATCATGCATACTACTAAGATTATTATGGACTTTATCTAATGTAATTTCATTGAGTCATCAAAGGAAATTGCTTGGTTAATTCTAACATGATTACATCAAAGGCCTTCTTAAGCTTCTTACAATCTTTTGGGCTTCATGGTGCCTTCTAATTGGATCTCTATCTTCAAATTACAAAAACTTTCTAAATAATCCTAACTCTACACTTATATTTAATATAATTACATTTGTAATAAAGAAACCTTGAGTTAAAGGAAATTAGGTGAGAAAAGAATTTTACAAGCCCGAAGAAAAAAAAAGATAAGGAAAGGCTCATAGACGCCATTTAAAATTTTAAATATCCATGATCAATTAACCATACATTCATAATCACATTGGGCCTAGTCTATAATCATCCAATACATCCATAACAATTATAAGTACACAAATATATGTTTAAAATTCAAGTTATCAACTTTTGAAGTTTAATAATTGATCGGTATTTAATTAATTAAGAAAAATAATTTTTCTTGCATGATTAACATTTATTCAAATCATATTAGAACAAACCTAAAAACTTTAATTGATTTTTAATTTCATGCTTATTACATTATCCAATCCATGTCTTAAACATTCTTAAGTAATTATTACAATAGGATAAACAGGTGTTTGATTATAACTAAGAGTCTAGATAGAACTCAACCTCTCAGGTAGATGGATTGCGCCAACCATACCAACTTTTAGCAAATTATTATTTTTCATTTATCTTGGATTATCTTGATATAATCATATCAAATCTCAAATCTCAAATCTCAAAAATTTAAACTGCATCAAGTCCTCCTCCAAGTCAAAAAAAGGTGCTGTAAAAAGGAAGTTCTAATGCTATTAAGAGTTTGTTCCATACATGGCTAACTTAAGCTATCTTACTTCAACTCAATTACCATTGTCTTACACTAAATCTCTAAAAATTACATCAAATTAAAGCAACCACTGGCTGCCATGGATGCAGCATCAGGGTTTCAAGAAAAAGCATAAACTATCGCCAGCATTAAGCACACCTAGCGCACCTAGTATAGTCTAAAATTGAAACATTTTCAACTTTGATTTTAACCATAATTTTCTAGTAAGTATCATGAATAATACATGACATTTTTAAGGTGGAAAATCAGGGAAAAAGTAGATCCCATTGCTGCTGAAAATTTCAACACATCAAAACACCCAAACTAAAGTCATCTTAGCACATGTTAACAAGAAATTGTTAACAGATGACTACACCATCAATTTAACTAGAAAAATCATATTTTAAACTAACTAATATTGAAAATAATCATGAACTAACATCTAGTAAATTAAAAATTAATTAGAAATAATTTCTAAAATTTTTAATATATGAAATAAATCAAAACGACATCAAAATCAAAATGATTTTACAATCAGTAAAATCTAAAACACCAAATTAATCAAACCAATACAAGGAGCTTTGATACTACTTATAGGAAGTCTCAGGTCCATGATCAAATAGATTACAAAAAATTGAAGTCAAATTAAATAATTGTAAGGAAACATAAGAAACAAACAACACTGAGACCCCTTAAATCGGATTGTGTTGCATGGTTTTCGATTAATCTTTCAAAATGAGATTGTGTATCAGTAATTGTACCTAAACCTAAAGATGCCTTGAAGCTTCCATGACCACAAAGACTTGTACACCAAGCCCAGTTCTCGTAAACCAAAGTTGCCTAAATGTCCAGCCTCTAACAGTTATCCACACAGGTGATTAGGAAAATCTTTAACAGACTTTTTTTATTAGAGCCATGCTAGCAACTTAGATTACACAAATCTTACCTTTGCAATTAGTCTCCCTTGATTCTGAATCAAAAGCACCAAAGAAAATAGTTTTTCTTTGTTTTCTGGTGATTTACGCAATAGTCTTTTAGTAACGTAGGCCAAATAGCAAATCACACTTTTGGGAGAAAAAATGACACAAAAATAAATAATAATTCATGTTGATGACAATATCAATTTAAATGCCTAGTAACTATTTCCAACTTTTGGTTAGTTTACAATTTAGTCCCTAGCCCACTTAGACTAGTATAAATTGGGCTTAAGTAATTTTTGCTTATATTAGATATATAAGCCCAATCTCATTTTAATGTCTACTAAATACCCTTACGTGTATGACCTTTAGGCCCCCATCATATAGGTAATAAATATAAATTATCTAATTAAGAATATTTATATTTATATACTAAGATTACGTCTAACAATGCCTCATGGCCACCCAACATGCAAAGAGGGTCAATATAGTTTTAACAAACCCTTCAGTGTACAGTATCCCAATAGAATTCAATCCTTTCATCATATATCCTAGAAATAGTAAGAGCATGGTTGAGTGTCTTCTCTTCACTTTTTCTCTATTAATATGCAATCCTTAATTGTTAATTCGATAATCATTATTGCCTTGTCCAAAGACTTTAAGCTAAGATAGGCTAGCTACATATGAGATATGTCCCCTTAAATCACACAGGGTTATTAATCCTTTCTAGACCACTTATCCACTTTTAGTATGGTTCATGTCATACCCAAGACCACCCTATCATAAGCATCCATCTATCATGGACCCATTCTTGATGATCTCTAATTACAAGACTCCACATACAAGATAACCTGGTGTCACAAGTCTAAAGATCAGTTACACTACTGACATGAGAGTATTTCCAAAAACACTTAGGTGAAATACCTAATAAAACTCTCATGGAGTTCATGTTCAGTGAACATGTTCTATTTAGCATGCACTAAATATTTTTATTTATACTTCAAATTATAAGATCAGCTACATATATCAAATGCGTAGAGCTTTGAGATATACCAATCTTTGTTCATTATCAATGCCATTTCTTGACAATACAATGACTGGGAACATTGCTCGAAACATGGATTTGATGCATAAGGTTCTCACAATTGTAATTTTTTATAATTTCTTTGCAAGGCGAATGTGTTTTATGGGCTTTGATAGTCATAATAATTATCATATAAAAGCTTATGGATAAAGAAATAGCTTTTTAAGATTAATAAAATGTAATGTTTGTTTACTTGAAATCACTAAATAGTATTACCTTGTAAGCTACAATGATTGGCTTGCAGGGCTAACACTAACAATAGTTAAGCTCTGTACAATGACACTCTTGTGGATGAGGTTTGACCATAACCACTAAGGCAAGAGTTCATGGCCAAATATATTTCCCTTAAAGTCAAAAATTTCTACCTCAAAAATAAAATTTGATCCTCAAACAAAAAATTATCTTTGCCTACACCTAAAGGGGTGGCCAATCATATGCAAGACAAGTGCAATGTGTGAAAAAGCGTTTGACCAAACCTTCCCTTTGTTAAAACTCACACCTCACTTGACCTCTTTATTGCGGATTTTATTACACAAGTGTATGTATTTTTAATGATTAATATAATGATGAGTATTCTTTCCACAAAGAGTCGTAGCATTTTTGTTAACTACTAAATCAATAATAAGTTAATCTTATTCAAACACTCCATTAAAGTTTCTATACTAAAACTAAATAAAAGCAAATTACGAACAAAGAGAATAATAGAAGTTTAAGTAATCAATGAAGAAAAGACTACTATTACTATTTCCTTTAACACTTTATTTAACTCTCTTCTATTCTTTTAACTAATGATCATAAGTTGTTAACCTAGAGTTCTAATGTATTTATAAGTTCTTTTGATGTTCTTATAAAAATATCTCTAGAATAGTTTCAAAAAAAGGTTTGATTAAGCACAGGGTTGAGTGGTTTTTTATATGCTAGAAACACAAATGCACCATAGAGTACCATGGAAATGCAGCATAACAAGATTTTACCCCATATGGAGATGTTGGATACAATAAAATGGCTGGTAAGAGTGACTTAAGAATTTAATAACTAGATTATACAAGTGTATGTTATGACACCAAGAGGATTGATATCTACTAACAAGTATCTATTTTGTCAAAATGCATTAGGAGTGAGCATGTAAGTGTATGCCAAGGTGATAAATGGACAGGAAGTGTTTCATTTTAAAAGAAACAAAATGGCTGAAAAAAGTTTTGGTTTTTGCGCTATGTAGAACAATTAGAAAAACCAATTAATGTTTTTGAAATCAACCAATGTGGTTATGTTTAGTTACTTTACCTATAACTACAAGCATATGTCTGATAAAACATCCTGCTTCAAGACTTAATACTATGACAGACAAGGATTTCAGCATTACATTATACACTATCATGTATCAGTTCATGATATAAAACTTTTGTGTAGACCTGCATCAAACTTGTGAGCTATTATACACTTTGACCCAAAAGTCTCACAATTTGTTCCATAAAAGGTGCCATACAAGTATAAGTTTAAATCTTTACATATATATCATAGCAAATCCTTAGCATTTCTAATATGGGCTTAGAATGTTAGAAATTCCCACATTAAAGCTTAACATCCTTATTGATCCCAACACAGAAGAGATGAAACTAGGATCATTAGCACTCAGCTTCTTTAGGATTCTAAAAGTGGCTCCACAATTTAGCACTCAGCTCTTATATTTCAACTGGTTATTGCTCTAATATCCTTTGTGAAGACCCAAACCTAACCAATGAGATATTATTCACTTTGACTTGAAAGTTTTATGGTTTTGTCTTACAAAAAATATCTTACAAGTATAGGCTTAGGTCTTTATATATATCATAAGGGATCCTCCAAATTTTCTAATGTGTGATTAGGGTGTCACCACTTAATTTGTGACACCTTAAACTAAGACATAATAAACGTTGCATGCTTGCGAGATATAATCTCACAAACATGCAAGCAATAAACTAGCTAATTAAAACTTAAATATATCAAACGTTTCAAAAATAAACTATGAAATCATAATGTTCATAAAAGATCCATAAATCATGTAATTGAAAGTAAGATTTTGAAAAATATTTAAAGGAATACAATAAAAATTCAAATAAAAATTCAATGTGTGCTTGGATAAGGGATTTCGAGAAAGGAATTTATTTAAAATGAAATTTTCTATTATAATTTTTAAAATTCTTGAAATGGTTTAGCAAGATAAAAATTAGAATTTTTAAAGTTCTTGGAATTTAAAATAAAAATTTTAGATGCCTCAAATTCCTTTTTCAAATTCCATCTGAAGACGTAGAATTTGTCAAATTCTTTGACTATTCACTACGATAATAGGATTTATTATGTTTCCTTTTTAGCACAATTACTATTTTTTTTAATTTTAACTTAAAAAAAAACTCATTTAAAATTTTAGTTTTTAAAATTTTTATGTTGTTAGAAATATCTATACATTTGTACAGATCTAAGGATATCTATTTTGCATATTTTTCTTATTTTATTTTTAATGTTATTATTTATAATTATTTTTATTTCACCAAATTCCAATATTCAAAATTCCTTTCTAAAAAATATGTATCCAAATAATACAATTACAAATGATAGCATTTTGAATTGATTAATTTTAAAATGTTAGCATTTAAAAATTCTCCAAAATTTTACAGTATCAATCTTAGTGATCTTTTATTGTGCGGTTTAAGCTTTAATTAATTAAAATGAAAAGCAAAAAAACTGATCAATATCATATGAGGAAGAATATTGGATTAGATTGGATTTCCTGTATCATTAATAAAAAGAGGTGGTAGTGTTACAAAATTTGTTGAAATCATTGGCCAGTAACTGGATTACTAGTTTGGTTTTACGGATCTGAAAACCTAATACAACTACGAAAACAAGTTGGTTGTTTCATATCCTTCCCAAATTTATGTAGAGCTCGCTTGCAAATTCATGGAAAACAAAGACAAACACCATGCCAAAGCTTTCTGTTGTGGGAGACACTCGACAGCACACGATGAAAGTACAATTAATAGCCAAATGTAAGGACTTGTCTTTCTCTTCTCTTTTCAAAGCATTTTCAAGAGCTCTAAATGTAAAATATAGTGGTATTAGAGCTGAGTTCCAGAGACAAGAAAAATAGCCTGAACTTGAAGACTTCGAATTAGTCCGACAAGAGTCGTTATTATTACCTTCGAAATTCATAGTTCCAGTCATTTTTCAACCACAAGGATGTCCCCACTATGCTTAGGAGGTCAAAAAACCTTGGACTAGAAAGTTCCATAGTTTGAAGGTACTACATGCGCTCCCACCGAAAGTCCACACGCTAACCACGTGTTCCATGCGCTGCACATGCCAACTAGAGATTGAAGACGACCAAGTCATCTGCCACATCAGCACTGATGTGTCCAGTCAGCGACACTTCAGCCACCCACCATCTACCATGTGTCCTTACCACCACATCATTATCACAGTTAGCTCTACTATCTAGTTAGTGCCACATCATCCACACATTAATCGCCATGTGTCACTCAGTTAGTGTAATTGTCCAGTTATTGCCATATTATCCAACCATTAACTGCCACATGTCCTTGCTACCATCTCATCATCCAAGTCAGCCTCGTTGTCCAGTCATCGCCATGTCATCTAACCATTATCTACCACGTGTCATTTTTACCACATCAGTATCTAAGTTATCTTTGTTGTCCAGTCATCGCCATGTCATCCAACCATTATCTGTCACGTGTCCTATATACCAAATCATCACCCTGTCGGCATACGTTTCCTTAATTACACTCTACACCTTAAACTATCTAAAATTATAGTACAACCCCTTATCTTTTCAAAATTTCTTATCAGCCCTTAAACTTTTCAAAATTATAAATTAACCCTTTAATTGACTAAAATTACATCAAAGCCTTAAATTTCTTAAATTTTCATTTTAACCCAACTTTTGAACTTAATTTCTAATTTCACCCATAAGCCATACCCATAACTTTCATTAGCCTACAATATGCCTCTAAGACGAAGATCTGTGCATGAAGTTGAGATAGAAGAATTGAGATGACAAGTTCAATTACTACAAGAGATGGTGAACGTCCAACGAGCATAGTTGGATGCACAAGGAAGGAAAATAAAAGATTATTCGAATAGTAGCAACACTTCATCAGCCGACAATCGTTGACCTCGAAGATCGATATTTCACAACGGCGATACTAAAGTGGAAATTCCAGATTTTGAAGGAAAGCTCCAAGTAGATGAGTTCATAGATTGGCTTTAAACTATTGAATAAGTGTTCGAGTATAAAGAGGTGCTCGAGGAAAAGTTAAAATAGTCACAATTAAACACAAGAAGCATGCCTCTATATGGTCGAAGAATCTCAAGAAAAAGCGAGAGCGAAAAGGAAAAAGCAAGATTCGAATGTAGGAAAGAAATGCAATGCAAGCTCATACGTAAATTCCTACCCTAACATTATTATCAAGATTGTTTTATTCAACTACATAATCTTCGCCAAAAAACTCTATCTGTAGAGAAATATACCAGGGAATTTGAAAAGCTCGTGATGATATTTGTTATCCAAGAAAATGAAGAGCAAATAATATCCTGCTACCTTGGATGGTTGAACATTAACATCATCCATCAGGTCCAGCTTCAACAATACTGGACTTTAGATGACATCATTCATCTAGCCATCCGTGTTGAGAAGCTGTTAATTAGAAGACCTCTATACCAACCTTCTTCCCCTACCAAGAATCTTTTTGATTTCTGTAGGAATCTAGTTCAGCAACTCAACTCTTCAAGCAAGCCTCCACTTAAAGCTGCCAAAGAATCCTGCTTTAAAGCACCTAAGTGCTTCAAATGCCAAGGGTTTGGCCATATTGCTTTGGAATGACTCAACTACAAAGTTGTCACCATTATTGAAGAGGAAGCTTATGCAGCATCTGAAGAAGAAGACAAGTTTGACAAAAAGCTCGTATTTGATGAAGAGCCAGTATTTGATGAAAAAGTCATAATTGCTGACCATGGTGAAACATATGTGATGTAATCATTGACAATGGAGGCTGTAAGAATGTAGAATCCAACTACATGGTGGAGAAGCTGAACCTATCTACTCAAGTTCATCCACATCCATACAAATTACAATGGTTCAATAAAGGAAATTAGGTACGTGATGCAAACATCTATTCCTTTGTTAAGGATGGAGTGAAGATCAAGCTATCATCGTTGCTACCTAGTAAATATAACCAAGGCAAGAATGAGTCCAAGCCGTTAATGTCCTTAATTGCAAAGGAACAATTCAAGGTGATGAAAGTGGAAGCCTAAACCATGGGATTGGTCCTATTGTTTAAGTCAAATAAAGGAACCATTATTCTGTCAGAAATCAAACAATTGCTAGCTAAATTTCTGGATGTCATACCTGATAAAATTTCACCTAGACTACCGCTTATATATGATATCCAACATGCAATTGACCTTATTCTAGAAGCAGTAATTCTTAATAAACCTGCTTATAGGATGAGTCTCCAAAAGTATGCTAAAGTTCGATGACAAGTTAAAAACTTGTTAAAGAAAGGTATGATCCGAGAAAGCGTTAGTCCCTGTGCTGTGCTTATAATTTTGGTACCTAAGAAAGATGGAAGTTAAAGAATGTGCGTTAATTATTGAGTAGTCAATAAGATTACCATCAAGTATCAGTTCCTAATACCCCCGCTTGATGATATGTTGGATCAACTACATGGTGCAACCATTTTTCTAAGATTGACTTACGAAGCGGGTACCATCATATCAGAATTCGGCTTGGAGATGAATGAAAAACTACTTTTAAAACAAGAGATGACCTATACAAATGGACGGTGATGCCTTTCGAGCTAACAAATGCCTCTAGCATATTTATGCCTGATGAATCAGACATTTCAACCCTTCATTAGGAAATTTGTAGTCATTTACTTTGACGACATTCTCATCTACAGCAAGAACCCCGACGATCACTTAGAGCACCTACGACAAGTATTCTAAACTCTTTGAAAGTAGAAACTCTATGCCAACTTGAAGTAATGTTCTTTCTTAACTAAGAAAGTGATTTTTCTAGTATATATCATCATCGATGAATGTGTTCCAGTTGATCAAACAAGATTGAAGCCATCAACAGTTAGCCCATTCCAAAATCTATCCAAGATGTTTGAAGCTTCCATGGATTAGCATCCTTTTACAGGCTATTCATTAGGAATTTTAGCTCCATTGCTGCACCACTTATAAATTACATCAAAAGAGATAAGTTTCAATGGACAAAGCAAGCCTAGAAAAGCTTTGAGGAGCTGAAAAAGCATTTAATAGAAGCCCTTGTGCTAGCCTTTCCAAATTTTGACCAAGTGTTTGAAGTTAGTGTAATGCTTCCAATACTGAGATTGGTACCATTATGAGCCAGGAGGGACATCTAATCCCCTTCTTCAGTGAGAAGTTAAACGAGGCCAAACTCAAATAGTCCACTAATGACAAGGAGTTCTATGCCACTATCTGAGCTTTATAGCAATAGAGTCATTATTTGTTGAATAAGGAGTTTCGTCTCTACTCGGACCATGAAGTCGTCAAGAATCTGAATTCTCAATAGAAGATCAACTGTAAACATGCCGCTTGGAGTGAAATTTTGTAGTCTTATCCATTCCTACTCAAGCACAAGGCAGGAACCTTGAATTCTGTAGCCGATGCACTTAGCCGACATCATACTTTGTTAATTAATCTTCAAGCAAAAGTTGTTGGGTTTGATGTTATCAAAGAGCTATACCAAGATGATCCTGATTTCTGTAAAGCATGGAATTACACAAAGACACAACCTTTCTAGCAGTTTCATAAGCATGAGAGTTTCTTATTTCGAGGAAAAACTCTTTGCATTCCTCAATGCTCATTACGAGAAGCAATTATTTGGGAGGCCCATAATGGAGGACTAGCAGGTCACTTTGGACAAGATAAAACTGTGGCCTCAGTCAAAGAAAATTTCTACTGGTTGAAGCTTGAAAGAGATGTCAATAGCATATCCAAAGATGCAGAACCTATCAATTGGCTAAGTCAAAAAGCTAAAATATGGGATTGTACATGCTCTTCCTGTTCTAGATGCACCTTAAGAAGATGTAAGTATGGATTTTGTTCTTGGACTACCTCAAACTCAAAGACAGAAAGACTCCACAATGGTCGTTGTGGACAGATTTTCGAAGATGGCAACTTTATCCCATGCCAAAAGACAAATGATGCCATTCAAGTTGCAAACTCATAATTCAAAAAGATTGTTTGTCTCCATGGCATTCCAAAAATTATCACTTTTGACCAGGAGTCAAGTTCTTAAGCCGCTTTTGGAGGACCTTATGGAAGAAATAGGAACTAAGCTTCAATTCAATAATGTAGCTATCCTCAGACAAACAAACAAACTGAAATAGTTAACAGGATTTTGGGAAACTTACTCCGGACCTTTGTCAAAAAATTTTGAAACTGTGGGATCTTATACACACAGAGGTTGTGTTTGCCTACAATAACTCAATTAATCAAGCTATCAGCAAGTGTCCATTTGAGATGGTTTATGGCACGCGTGCACTTGGTCCATTAAACTTAACCCCTTCATCCGACCAGTGAAATACAGCGTCGACGAGGACCCAAGGGCAAAGGAAATCAAGAAGTTGCATGAACAAGTCCGAGAGCAAATCCAAAAGCAAAACCTAAGATATAAGGCTCAGCGTGACAAGCATAGAAGACAACAGACTTTCAGAGTAGGAGACTTGGTATAAGTACACTTGCGAAAGAAACGATTTTCAAACCAACCAAATTCCAAGTTATCACCCCGAGCTGATTGTCCATTCAAAATTGTGCAGAAAATCAACAATAATGGTATAAAATTGAACTACCATGCGCTTATGGAGTCTCTGCTACTTTCAATGTTGTCGACCTTTTGCCATACTTTGAGAACGATGCTAAGTTTCACTCAAGGGCGAGGCCAATCCAACCCAGGAAAAATGATAAAGATCAATTACCTTGTAACTGATAATATCCTCTAAGAGTTACAAATGTTCATAATCCCCTCAAATAAATCTTTGTAACCCCCAAATAAATTTTTGTAACTCACATCTAGGTTTAATTTCTTGTCTGAAATGTATCCCTATGAAACTAGGATAAATAAGGGTCATTTTATTGTATTCAATAATAAAAAATAACAAATTCTCTTCTATTCAATTGAGAGTAATTTCTCTCTTCAAATTTCTGTGCCATATAGGTACTTCTTTCTGTCTTGATTAAGAACTTTGGTTAAACATTTATGTCTTGATTTTACTATTTTATTAATGACAAAGGCTCCTCGTTCATATATTTACTAGCCATCTTTGTATTTTTTGCAATCGACAGAACTACTGTTCTGTTCTTAATCTATGAAGTCAAACACCAGATAGCTCACTTTTGTAATAAAAGAAAAAAACATTGCTTATGTGGTCAAAAGGGGAACCTTCCTCTTTATCGTTTGGTTGGGGTTTTTGTTCTTCTGCTTTTTGTTTTCAGCTCATTTTTTTTATTTTTTTGCTGTTTCACTTTATATATAGAAAAGGCAAATAAATAAATAGCAAAAGCGTGAATCAATTCTTGGTTAATATTCTTGATCCATTTACCATGACTAGAATACTATTAATCTGAATTGCTGTTAACAACAAAGGAACAGTAGTAATTTCACATTGACAATGAGTATGTCACAAATTACAGCACAAAAAGGAAAAGGCAAATGACATCTAAGGTTGAGGCAACCTTATCTGACCTTGGGAACTAACTCCGAACAGTATATTTCTACCCTTTTACCATGCTGCAATTTAAAACCAAGAACAGACATGGCCATGTTCTAATGAACTTCACGACTAAACCAATTGTAAATCAGATTGTACTCTCTAAAACGTTTTTCATTCTAAACACACTAATGTACTACCGACTCCCACGTATTAAAAAAAAAAAAAAGGGATTCCCATCTCTTTCTTGACATTAATTTGTGTGATTATAGTCTTCATCTAGTTTTGCCACACTAAAAAAGTAAGAGCATCCAACTTAAAATCTATTAGTATATATCTGTCAAAGAGACTCAGGATTATTTCGCTATATATGATATACCCCCTAACATTTACCAGTCACCGTGTAGCAGTGATGTACCTAAGGTATAGTCAACCACTGGCCTAAGCTCATCCCAGTTTTGTTGCCTGAAGTATTCATCTCCATTTGGGTTAGAAAAGCTTAAATACGATGGAAGTACTTGAGTTGTTCCTGCAAAGAACTGGTTCCCTCCAAGGTAATGATCATTGACAAGCTTCCTTCCAATCTCCTTGTCATCTAAAACTCTAAAACTCTCGAACTTGACACTATTGTCTGACTCTACACTGCGTGTTCTGGAGCTGCTAGCAGTAGTGTTTCGTTTGGAAGGATCATACTTCTTATTTTGCCAATCTGATGCAAACTTTCTACATGGAGCATCACGCTTAAAGATTCTGCAAAGTGTCCAAACTTCCTGCAACAACCCCATGAAGAAAAAAATATCTCAGTTAATTAGCTATAACCAAAGAGAAAGGTTTTCAAGAGAGACTAATCCAAGTTAATAAAGAAGTTTGGGGTAAGGAAACGGATCTTACAGCTTCTGGCAAGTTGTCCTTAGTATCTGAAAGACTAGGATTTTGAGTGGCTGGAAGGCGAAATTCATGCATCATCCATTCAGTTTTGGTGCCTTTCCCTGCACTTCCCTGGTAATAGACCAAGGATTTCTTGAGGCCTATGCAATCCTGAAATCCTCCAACAGAATATATTGGCTTGTCGATTCCAGTAGCTTTCCAGAAACCTGAACCTGTAACCCTGTTCGGCCTTATGCTATTCCTGTATTTTCTTCCTCTTCTGCAAAAGAAGTACCATTCCTTCACTGTAACAGTGCTAAGTTTGCCAACTTCTGCGCCATCCACAGTAATTTGTTAGCCTCAACTAACCACCATAGTAAGAATAAAGTTTATTACATGCATGAAATTAAATTTCTTGACATTCGCGCCCTTAAATCCATTTTCTTCAACAATCAGAGGGAATCAAAGATAGTTAACTAGATGATATTTCTATTAGGAATATGTTTCAGAAACTGTAAAAAAAAAAAGTGAAAATTGAATCATACTTGGAAGATCCCAAGGATCATATTTGTAGATATCAACATGTTTGATTAGGTCAATACTAAATAGTTTTTTCTCCACCTTCCTTTTAAGATAAAACCCCACAAGCTCTTCATCGGTTGGATGAAATCGAAAACCAGGAAGCAGAACATCTTCATCTTCATTGTTACCTGAGGAAATTATCTTCTCCATCTCCATTTCTATCTCCCTCTTTAGTGTTCTTTACCACTTTGAGATCGTAATAGACCTTATATTATGTTAAGAGATTATTTTTTAGTCAAAGTCATTGCATTTGACTGAAACCTGAGATTGCTTCCTTAATAAATGAAGACTTTATTTTATGTTCAAAATATATATTATATATTTTTCTGCCGATACAGATTTTCTTGGTTAACCAGATGAGATGTTCCAGCAAAGAAAAGGACAATTAAAATCTATATTTGGAAAATATAGATATATTTGGCCCTAAAACTGCAAACAAGAAAAAGAAAAGTCATTAGAACAATTAGTTTGACTAAAAGCTTGGCTTTGCGTATGAAAAACTATCTACTTTGTCGCATTTCACAAATGAGAAATCTCATCGGTTTCCTAGTGATTCCATTCCAGAACAATTGGACTATGAGCATGTGACAAAGGAATATATGCATTGCTAGCTCTCCATCAATAAATGAATTTAAACTTGCGTGGCCTGCCTTTGCCCACTCTGTGTCGATCATTTCAATGCGACTTAAATTCACCAAAGGATATGGAATGGTTTGCGGTTCTCGAATAAGGGGTTAAAATTGTAGATATAGGAACCTTTTACCTTCGTCTAGGAACCTTTCACCATTAAGACAAAGGAATGAATCAACCGATTGAACCTGCTCCTTCTCCAATAAGACAGCATAAAGTTAAAGGTATTTCGTACACAGGTGAAGTGTATATTAATATTTGACATTTTGAATCTATTGTATATGATGAGATTTGATCTTTCACCTTTTCAATATATTTTAATATCATTTAGTTAAATATATAGTTTCATTAAATATTTATTATGTTTGGTACTTATTTGCTATTAAATAATGTATGTTTAATATTTAAATTTTTATTTTAGTATAATTAACTAGTCTAATCGATTAAACCAATAAACGAAGATTTTGATTTAACTTTTGATCAATTTTTTAAACACTTCTGATAGTGTATGAGATACTAATCCTAAGATAAATCAGAGACAACAGTAATCCTAGCAACTTTTTTTCTATTCAGATCCACTTGACTATCAGGTGCAATGGAAAGGGGATGGAAGGGGTTTTCTATTTATCTATTTATTTTACATAAAAAAAGTTCTTGAAAAAAAAATTAAACAGAAGAACTTGAATTCAGTTTTTAATAGAAGTGGACGAATTATTTAAACTACGTTCAAATTCGCCAGATACAATTATATATGATGAAACTATTTTATTATAATCACAATTTATATATATATATATATATATA
>JBBYHO010000016.1:9872439-9894184 GCA_038382025.1 Adansonia gregorii
CAAATTCGCCAGATACAATTATATATGATGAAACTATTTTATTATAATCACAATTTATATATATATATATATATATAATCCTCAAATCATACACCGTCACAAGAGTGGAAAAAAGATAATAGGGTGGAGATTACGCTAGTTAGTACTTGTCATAAAGATCAAATTTCCTTCTTTTTGATCTGCAATTTTTTTTTTAATATTATCAATGAATAACTATTATCACCCAAAGTCAAATTTTAGCAAAGAAAACTCTAATTATGCTTAAATTAATTAAATCGATTTAATTAATCAAGAAACAAATATTCAAGTGTAATTATTTATTATGTTGCTTTCCAACTATACACAAAGGAAGAAATATTTTTATGATAAAATCATGTCATCAAGTTATAATGTAGCAAGTAGGAAGCCCATAATTGAACTAATTGGAAAAAAAAATTGATATATACCAAATGGTTTTAAGGGACAGTTTGCAGGCGAAAGCTAGGTTTTTTAATAAAACTATTTATAGATAGGATCAAATTAAATTAAATTTGAATAATAATATTCTTGTTCAAAATTCAATTGTTGGATACGAAAATCATTTCATGTATATTAAATTTTTTTTGCAAAAAATAATTTTATTAAATTGTTTTATAGATTTAACTAAAATTATTAAATGTCATGTTTTGAACTTGATCCAATATGTGATCAAGTGAGAAAGGCCGAAAGGGTATTTGTGTTTTATTAAAATGAGCAATGAATAATGAGAAATGAGAAAGTCTAAAAAGGGTTGCAATCAAAGACACACAGATCAACAAGTTTTTATTGCAGAAAGAAATTGATCGGAAGAAATTGTCAAAGTGGTTGATACCTAAGCAACTTGCTGGCTTTTAGAAACATCTATTGCATAAGTCGCTAGAAGTTCTAGCACGAGCCCTAAGGCCAATGGCTGTGAAATATTTAATCTTATTTTCCAAAATTTATTTATTTATTTTGGTCCTTGCTGTCTTTGTCTGACCATATGAAAGTAACTGTGATCACATTGTCCGCATCTTTTTTCCGTTTTAATTTGGAATAAACTCCAAATTTTCTCACCTGTTAAATATATTTATATGTTATTATCAAGTATGTTAATAGCAGATTTTTTAGTATATATATAAAATTAAAAAATTATCACATGTTTTTAGTATATATATACATATATATAAAATAAATAAACGAGACACATAATAATTTTTTAATTTTATTTGTGAAGTTAAATAATCTTACTATTAGTGCACCTCAAAACAATCTTACCTTTGTATCATTTGAATAAAAGTAATTTATTATTGCGCCTTCTAATTTCATTAAAAATGATTAAAAATTAAAATATTACGTAAAATATTCTTTTATTTCCCCAAGAATAGACTTCTGTCATTAACTTTTAACTATTTTTTAGCTAAATTAAAAATAAAAATGATAAATCATATTAGATTATTCAAAGATGATTGATAAATTTAATCTATTATCCTAAGTAAATTGGTATAACTTTTTACGAAGACCCAAGTTTTCTATGCTATTGAGTTTAGAAATTTGAAAGCATTAGAAGGTTTTGAAATTATGTGTGGAAAAATCGTTCCAAGCAGTTAGCTTACGAAAACTAATTTCTTTTCCTTTTCTTTTTAATTTAGACAAAGAATAAATCCGTACCAATAATCAAATCAAATTGATCTTTCTCTATTTTTCAACTAAAACCTCATATGTTTGCGAATGCGTAGACACGCAACAGATAAAGTTTATCAATTTACCTCTCAGATTGCTGTGAAATTTGCTTTCAATTTTGCGGTTCATTGGGTTTGAAATTTTCATATAGGGTGAATGCCGTTGGATTCCAAAGCTTTGGTTTTTTTTAATGTTTTTTATATTTTTATTTTGTATATTCATCTCGTATTTATGTTATATTTTATTATAATCATATTCAAATTATTATATATTTATATAAATTTTAACATATTAATATTTTGTTTTATTTAGATTTGAAATATTCATGTATTTGTATTGTCTGCATTTTTTTCACATCCTGTTTTAATTATTTTTCTCATATTATTTTTGTGTCACATCACAATGTTATATTTAAAATTATCAAGTTTAATTGACATAATTCAAATAATTCTTAATTTTATGTTACATTTTTTGTTTCCATGTTTGTTGTCAGTTTTTATCATTTAAATACACATAAATCAAAAAGTAATATAAATCTAAAATGTACTTTAACATAAACTATTAATAGTTTATTACAAATTTTAAGATAATTGAAGTTTTATAAATAAATATTATTATTAAATTTAAGTGTAAAACAAACATTTTCTTTTTATTCATTACCTATTCATTAACTTCATTTTAACCATCCATACAATGTAATAAAATTTATCTTTTATTCCGGTGAATGAACTAAATTGTTAGTATATGCCCTTGAACCAATCAGAAAGGGATTTAGGATAAACAGTCAATTAACTGCATATCAGTTATTAGCTCTAGTAACACAAAGTTTTCCTTTATGTTAGTGGCTTGATTCACTATCATGAAACTACTAATTAGATGAAACCCGTGGAACTTAAAAGGCTTTGCAAAGGGTTACAATTATTCGATCCTTTTGCATCAAAGCCAAGTTTCTCAAAACATTCTTGGTCATTGTATTATCAAGATGAGGCATTGATAATGCTCAATGACCAACACATGTTATGCCTTCTTACTTATAAACTAAGCAATCGATCCCATATGTTGAAGTATGCGAGATATTTAAGATGACATATGGGTGCCTGTTTAAGGAAAAAGTTGACTGAATATGGCCTGTATGAGAACTTCATTTGATATTAGTCACTCAAGTGTTTATGGAAAATGTTCTCATGTGTCCATTACATATAATAATCCTCATATTTGTGATATCAGGTCATCTTGTGTGGGGAGTGTCATAGTCTAATTTCATCACAAAGTGGTCCACTTCAACGGATGTCGGAGATAGGGGTGATTTTGGGTATAACATGGTGCATACGAAGATGGATGAGTGATCCAAAAAGGATTCACCGCTCCAAGTGACATCGGAGATATATCCTAATTGTTCTTAACTATGGTTAATAGGGTTAAAGTCTTTGGGCCAAAGTACAGTGTATAAGGATTCATTCCTCATGGATTCATGATCACTAACCATGACTTATAAGAAATAACATCGATTAAAGCATAAGTAGACACTGCACCATGCTCATGCTCAATCCGAGATATTTGGTGAAAGGACCATACTACAAAGATAGGCTAGTTACTAAAAGGTTTGATAAAGTCAAATTAACTCTTCAACATTTGGATGGTTATGATAGGTAACCAGATCTCACTCTTTATCTATGAACATGATTAATAAGATTAATTATGTTCATTGTTACTATGTTAAGAACCTAATGGTCATACATAATAAGATGGATTTATTAGATTAAATTTGAGATTTTATTAAGTATGACTTAATTAGATAACAGGTATAATGAGTACTTAATTAAATTAATTCTATTAAAAATTATTTAAGAGATAAATCAAGTTTGTGAAATCCAATTCGAGATGTCTTAATGTAGCAATAAAGATAAGAATGTCTTATCAAGATAATGTCTAGTTTTTGAGATGGCAATTAAAATGTCTTAGTTTTTAGGTTGAAAATTATTTATGATAAATTAAATAATTATTTGATAATTATTTAATTATTTTTACATGAAACAAAATTCTTTTACTTAAGCTAAATATTTAATTGAAAAATAAATTTTTCTGCATGTAAATAGGGGTTGGCCAAAAGCACTAATTATGAAGTCAAATGGACTTAATTTTGAACTAAACTATTAAGGCTTAATATTGAACTAAACTATTAAGGCTTAATATAAGGCTAGGCACGTGAGTATGGACCACATTGGTCTCAAATTGGGCTAAGATATTAATTAGTTATTAATTGGGCCCTATCTTGGTTGAACTGTTTAAAAGTGTTTTAACCGGGCTTCCGAATACCAACAAAGTGGCACCATCCATAGAGTTGTTTTAGTAAATCTTAAATGTACATAAATATAATATAAAGCCTTCTTGGCTAAATGTGGCTATTAGAAAGCCCTAAGTACAAAAACCTTGAAATCCCTACATATTTTGGTGCAACACCAAGTCTTTCTTGCTTTGTTTACACCACTTTCATATTTGGAGATCTAGAATCATTCTTGATTGAACTGTAAGTGAGGAAAATAGTTTTCTAGCATTAGATAGAGTAGCCACCACCAATAAAAGGCTAAACATTGCCATTGTCACCTCCTTATAGCCTTCTTGCAGGGCTATCTTACTTCTTTACAACTTTGTTGAACCATTTTTTGTTGCATGAAAGAAAAAATGACCATGCTCTAGATTTTGTCTAAAGATGGATAAGCCTTGTGGCTAGCACTAGAGAACCTCTAAACCTTTTAAAGGTTGCAATAGACATTTGTATAGATTATTGTTAGAGGCAGGATCCATGTGCCGCTCATGATCTAAGAAGATTCTTTATAAAGCCCAACTGCAAATCTACAAAGATCCATTGCATTTGGTTAAACTCCAAAGTACAAGATCTATGAGTTAGGTAATCTCTCATCGGATGAGTGATTTAATTTTGAAATTTTGAAATATTATATATTGCATGCAAATCCCCTCCTGAAGATCTGTAGAGAAGTCATACTAATTAGACTTGGTAATTCGTGTATTCATGTCATATTCATATATTTTATCATATCATAATCGTGTTTAAGGTTTTTTACAATTATATCAATTTTGATATGTTTATAATTCGTATTAGATAGATTTTGAGAATGTATTTGTATCATGTTGTGTCATATCATATTTTTTTATTTTATACGCATCATATTCGTATAGTCATGTCAAATACTGCCAGGTGTATTACTAATTATGTGTTTATTCTTTTTTGCTTTTCTAATTGTATTTTAATGATTTTTGAAATCACTGATAGGCATGAGGCAAGACTTGACCCAAGATATAATCCTTGCACAATAGAGGTGGTCATAGGCTGAGCTACATATCCAAGCCCGAAGGTTGCCGAATATTCAAGAGCATTTAGACAAAAATGTTAAGCTTGAGAAATGGGCTCGGGCAAAAAATTAGGCTCGTTTAAAAAAAGATAGGACCACATTTCGGGTCAGCTTGGGCTTGGACAAGCATAACTAATATTAATATCATATTTAAACCTGATCCGAACCCAACTCCACCCTATCTGGCCTACAAACACCTTTACTGCACAAACTTCCTAAGACTTCTTTCCTTTCTATTTCATTCCTACTAAATAGCTACTTCATTCTCCCTCTATTCTACTATAGCAAACCAAACATACCGTAAATTCATTACTTTATTTAAGGGCTTACTTTAATAAATTATTTATTTATTTTTTAAAAAAATCAATTTTTTTCTATTTGTATTTAAAAAACTAAAAAAATACAATTAATTTATTTGTTTATTTGCTTTCTAATTATTGTGTATATATTTCAATTTTTACAATTATTTAATAAATTTAGTAAACAATGATTAAAAAATTTATAAAAAATTAATAATTTTTTACATATTTAATTTTTTATAACTAGTATAAAATTATTATATTAATATGATAAATGTCATCCAGTTAGTTTTTTTTTATTATCTTCTTTATTTAAAAAAATAAAAAGGGAAATCAAAATGCAGTTGTTTAATTTGTTTATTTACTTTCTAATTATTTTATATATTTTTATTTCTATAATTTTAGTAAACAATTATTTTAAAAAGTAATGAGAATAAATATTTTCTTGCATATTTCATTTTCATAATTAACATAAAATTATTATGTTAATATCAATAATATTCAATACTAAATTGTAATATTTTTTATCTATATTTTTGAATTAAACTTCTGTCTTTGTATTATATAATTTATAAATAATAATTTTTACATATTTAATTTTATAATTAACATAAAATTATTATATTAACATTAAGGAACTAAATAGTAAATTATAATATATATTCTTTTACTTTTTTATTTTTATATTTTTTCTTTTTCTTTTGATCAGATCAAGTGCCTGCAATTAACTAATTGGAGTAAATGTTGTATTTTATAAAAGAATCCCCATGGATCTCATCCTGATATATGCAATAAGCGAATTATGATCAGAAACAAATAAATATGAAAACATATCAACTAACATTATTGTAAATAATTTTACAAATTTTTATGATTTGATTTGCTATTAATATTTTGACAATATAATCGTCCTCACTCAACATGTAGTTCAAATCCATCCAAATGCAAGTTGCAGACTTAAACCTGCTTAGAGCATCACATTATTTCAGCTGGAAATATTCCGGACCGCCACTTATGAAGAAAAAGAGATTTCATTAATTAAATTTATGAGAAATTGTATAATAACAATCTACTGCAAACTTCGGTAGAACATAGCCAAATCCTGCCCTCTCTCCATTTTTCATTTATAAGAAACTTTTAAGTTGCACGAGGGAGTGGCTGAACCAATTTTGGTACACATTTTATATGCGAAGACTAACTTTTACTGAGAAAGCTCTGCTTCTTGAATTTTTATGCTTCTTCTGTGTGTTAAGTTGGGGCTTGTGTACTCGATACCACCATCAGATGCTGAATTGTTGGATGATACAGATGACTCTGGCATTGAGCTCGTTGTATTTAGCTGACTTTGATTCCTGAAACTCTGGAAAGTAAGGGATGATTGTTGCCTGGAGGCCTCAGGAGTTTGATGGCCTTGAGCCTCTTCAGCAAGTCGCCTTAGAAGATTCATGACGGTGGGAAGAAACCTCGATGAGATAGAGATTAGCCCAGCCAGCTGGTAAGAAGGCAAACAAAGAATATGGATCTGTTTGAAACAAGGTTCCTCTGATTTAGGCAAGCAACTGGAAAATAGTTCCTGATAATCTTCTCTCTCATCTTAAATGTACCAAGTCTAGCTGAAGAATGGTAAAATTTCCAAAGAAAAAAAAACATGAAATATTGAGGATATAAACCCACACCAATTTGGTTCCCTCATTAAACAAGTATGCTATAGGTCATGCTTTTAATTGCAGCCGAAAAGCCTAAGTAGGCTTCTGAGGGAACACGACATGCACAAATTCATATTTGAAACAGTAAAGCACAAGTCGAAACTGCAGGAACATTGGGCAAAAATAGAGTGCATTTTCTCTTTCATACTCACAGTGCCATGTTTAAACTGCCCTGGGATATCCATCTGAACCCACATGGCTTTTGAGAGTAAATATGCAACAAATAGAAGCATAAGATAAAGAGGATTCCTGTTGCAGAGAAGCATTATGAGCACAATGATTAACATGATAGTAGAAAGTAAACACGAAACCCATACCAATATTTTGGACTGTGCTAAGAATCAGACTCTAGATATATCCACTTGTCAAACCTAGGGCCTGGCCCTGTAGGTTCACCCACTGCCTTTAGGTGTGGCTGTCCCCCAAGACGAGGGTTCTGGCCCCGGCTACTTTTAAAGGCCAGAGTCTTTATCCCTTTTAAACATAGACCAGCAAAAACAGAACTAAAAAAGAAGAGGGGAGAAAGAAGAGATGAACCATGGACTCTAGTTAGATAAAGTTACCTTAAAAGGACCATAAATTCATTAAATCCAAGGACAACCATTGCCACAATTGCCCAAGGGGGGGGCAACCAGTTGTTACTTTGCTTGTAAGCCTCCTAAGAAAAGAAACAGAATCATTAGAGAAAGAGGGCCTAAAACATGTCCTCATTGATATGTCATCCTCCCCCATAAGCATGAGAGCAACCAATTGGAGCCTTAGATAACATACCTGTGCTGAAATAGCTTGAGTTACTGTATACTCAGTCTCTGCTTTGAACTGTCTCCACAGTGACTTGCATTGAACTGGTGTAATCAGGATATTTTTTTGAGAAACCTAATAAATGCGTGACCTCTAAATCAGTAACTTTGGCTAGATAAAAGTACTTATTATATTACAAAACTAACCAACCAAACCATTACCTCCTCCCATGAAGTAGAGGCAAGAGAGTCTGAAGTAGCTATACTTTTGTCTAGTGAAGATGCAACAGTCGCAGTTCCTCCCATTAGGGATGAAAACAGTATGTTTTCGATTTCGTCTGGTTTCTCATCCAACCGTATGGCAGCAATGACAGATAACAAACTCAGAGACTGCAAACATAACAATAATTAAAAGTCTCAAATCGCTGATGCAGCATAGAAAATGATTATAGATTGAAAGTTGCACTCATGAAATAATCCAGAATATACCGCACTACAAGCATCCTTAGTAATTGTCTTAATGTCTTCTTTTCCGGTCCAAATTCTTGGCATTGAATCATTGTCATGACTGAAGACGGTTGAGAACCTGAAACATGCAACCAAGCAATAAATACAACAGATTATTTTAATCAATACTAGCAATAACAACGAATAAAAAGAATTAAGGTTCTCTACCTATCTTTCATGCGCATCAGAACTTTTCCAGCTTCTTCTCTTGCTTTCTTCTCCACGACACTTCTCGCATATTCCCTCAAATCTTGCAGCATTTTCTTAACTGCCGATTGTTCTAACTCAAAACTGGAAATGGCAGCTGAGAACTCTGATACAGCAACCTCAGTCTCACATGCAAGAAGCTTTCTTATTGAAGCCCAAGTATCTCTTCCAGCAGCATCAAATAGAGACTCCACTGGCTCAGACAGTGACTGATGAAGTTGTTTCTGAATAACAGTAATATGTCAACATTTTGCTTATTAATGATGAACATAGAAGAATATCTATGTTTATCTTTTCAATGAAAGTTTATAAAAAAATAGAATTTACGGATTAATCAAATATTTCTTCTTTTTAATATTTGCCAAAATTTTTTTGATGATTCTAATATTTTATCCTTGATAAAACACCAATCAGTATACAATTCATCAGAAAACAATTTTTCTGGAGTGAAAATATATATATATATATATATATTTTTGTATCATTTCTCCAAAAGTTGCTAAACTAGGTGGATACGTAAAAGATATTTTTTTCTTTTCCATCACTTTAATGAGGCATGGAACAGAGCCACTACGAAGAACTTCCGGGGGTTACGAAGGAAACTTCGTGTTCATATTGCTCATGGGTTGAGGGATAGCATTTTACTTGCTCAAGTAATAAGGGGATCCGTGTTAATAACCCAATCGATTCTTAGAAAATATATTATATTACCTTCATTGATAATGTGAAGTACCACCCATAGATGAAAATTAGTCATAAAACATTGAAATAATAAATAAAAAGAATAATTACAATTTCACCTGAATGATAGGGGCATCTTTCACTTTTAGTCCTAAGCGTTTGAGAATTGCTATTACAGTCCTAAATGTTACCAAATCAAAACACTGTTATTTTTAACCCTAAATGTGAAATGGATTTGACAATGGAAAGCTGACATGGCATTAAAGGTGCACAAGTAGCAAATCATGGCATGCCAACAGTTCATCAAATGAGGCCATGAAGCAATAACGTAAAGTGAGTAATTAATTAACTTCTTAAAGAAAATCTGAAAAAGGAAAAAAATGACTGGACAAAGTCCAAAGAGGAAGAGCCATGGAATGCCACTATTTTGCTACCAATGCACCATTATGCCATGTCAGTTTTCTGTTGCCAGTTTCTTTTGAAATTAACTTTAGGACTACCAGGGTTGTAAATTGATAAAGTTTCAGACTAAGATTAAGTTTAAACATTTAGGACTGAGTGAAAATTTCACAAACAATTAGAACTAAAACTGTAATTATCCCTTATTAAAATTACCTCATAGTTAACCATCAATTCAGACAATTTTGCATCTCGAACAGACGATGCATGGGCATCAATATCACGGCGAAGTTTTTCCTTTACTTTAGAAGCATCCCAATCAACCTGTTTGATGGCAGCATCTATAAGAGGAGAAAATAGACAGTTAAAGCAGATAAACAAGTTGAACATAAAACTAAAAGCAGTACTTTTGGGGATCATATTATCATTATAGTAATTTAGGCTTGCTTTGTGTACTTCGTTAGGGCACAGGTGTATGACAAATTTTTATTACATTACCTGCACATCCTTGGTCAAATTCAAGCAAACAAGACTCAGTACATGTACAAGCAGAAGCTGCGAATCCTTCTCCTTTATTCAGCATTTGCTCCAATCTAGACTTAAAATCTTCCAGTGCTTTGAATCGTAAATGTCCCAACAGGTTAAGATAAGCAGGATGCACAAACTGCTCAATTCAGGAGAGTATCACAATAATAGGAGGGAAGATTTTTTAAAAAAACCAACAAGTTTACTTTTATGACACAAAAAGTAAACCATTTGAAAACCCTACACACATGAAAACAATCCTAAAGCTGAAATGAAGCAGCATACGAACACATATATAAGATAGGTCTTATAATGCTTGAAGTTGTACAAAACTTAGCACACGCATGAGGCCTTATAACCACACCATCATGTTTCAAAGAGAAAACTGGTAATAGTTGCTGGAGATTATTACACCATCCATCCTCAAAAGATACTTTAAAATGGTATTAGGAAATCCAGTTGCAATTTCCTAGATCAAGATGGATTCAAGCACCTCCACTAACAACCAAAAACCATTGGTGAATACCACAAACTGCTCAGAATTAAATATTAAAAGCTTCAGAGCTTGAATGTTAACTAGAAGCACAATCTACTTTTTCAAACAAAATAAATATCATAATGATAGAAGTATATAGTACTTACAGCTAAAGCCTTTGACTCCAGTTGTTTCCGTTTCACATTTCTTACACCTTGATCAAAGTAGAATGCCTCCATGTCATATCTAATGCAAAAGAAATTTGAAATGTACAAGAAAGATTATGGCTTGCAGGTAAAACAAGATAAGTCCAATATGAATCATAAATTTATGAAGCCATTAATTCAATATACAACTACGAAATAGCCACGGAAATTTGAGTGAAGAATCCTTTCAAGTTACAAAGGCTGGTAGTATAATGTGCTATGTTACTCAGACTCGAGTGTCGGTGTTGGATACATATATGTGTCTGAGATAGATAAGTTTAATTTTTCTGAGGTTTTCCATGTTTTTGTAGGGTTCTTGGAGGGTCTTATCCCCATAAGCATGTCCAAAAATGTATCGGACATGGGTACTTCAAGAAAAATAAAGAGTCAAAGCAACATAGATAACGTGTATACAGTTCTTTCTTCAAACCAGAAGATTATACTTTTGCATACAGCTCAAAATATCAAACAACAATACATTATTCAACTTACCAGATATAGTCATAAACTTACTCTGAAAAGTAGGTTTCTAGGATAGAGCTCAGCCTTCTCCCAAAACCAGATACTGGTCCACACTGAGCAGCTTCTTCCAACGCTAACCAATCCTACTCAAAATTTACCAGTGCCACTACTAAGAGGAGCATTCAATCAGCCAAAGAACACCTAAGAAAAGATAGTCACAAAAGTACCTCATCAGATGATAAGTGACGGAGCTTCTCATCTGCAATCTCTTCACAACGAAATGTGGCAACCATTACCTGATGAACATGATGGAAAGACATTCAATTATATGATAAAGAAACAAATGCTATTTGGATAAAGATAAGGATGAAAAGAAAACCTTGTGAGCAGGAAGATCCAGATCCTTGTTCTCTTTTATAACTTTCCATATCTGTTGCGCGCTAAAAGAGAATCCAGAGGCAGGGACAACACCCCGTCTATCACCAGCAAGCCCTCCTGGAGAAATAGAATTGAAAAAGCGCTGCCTTAGTTGACCAACCTGCATAAGAGTGTGTCAGATCAGACGTATGGCTATAAAACCCCTTTTATTATGACAAATTAAAATGCTAGTTTAGCATCAAGGTCCTGGATTCCACTCACAACCCCCTCCCCCCTCTTCTTCATACCTTCTCCAATGTACCAAAAGGAAAAAAAGGGATCATGATACCCAAAACCCAATTATTTAGTTAAATAAAGTAAGATGAAAGGACTTAAAAAACCATCTCTAAAAGTCAATCATACCAAAAATTTTGAAGCATTATAAAACTTCATTAACAAGATACCAAGAGACTACCTGCTCTTTGAACAGATCCTCTTTTTCTTCAAAGCTTGACAAGGCAGTGACCTCCACCTTCACGTCAAGATCAAATGTGAAACAATGCTTATATCTACGAAGTAATACGCACATAAAATACAAAGATGAGGGGAAACAGGAAGATGGATATCTTACATTAAAGAATTCACTGAGGGGAGTATCTTTATGTGACTCAGGTTTACTAACTGCATTCCATATCTGCAGTAATCCTCACCAATTAAAATTTTACTAATAGAAAGAAACTGAGAGAGAGCGAGTGGGGTAGAAAGATGAAAACAGAGAAATCTGTACGCAATGTTACCTTTTGAATATCTTCCCTTAGGATAGGCTCCAAATATTCAAGGGGGGTCTACAAAAAAGTAAAAAAAAAAAAAAAGGAAGACAAAAATAATATTCCAAAGGTTTTAGCACAAAGCCAGAAAGAATCACAAATTAGTTTAGAAGAAAATGAGAAGGCAGAAATCCAGACCTTTGTTTTATCACGTATAACAAACAGCAGTGTTGTTTTCCGGGGGCTAAATAATCGTGTCATAACCTATATTAAAACAGCAGCAAGACTATCAAGCACAATAAAGAATAAACAAAGCAAAAATCCACAGGACAAAAGGATTAGGTACACACTAGGGTACCTGAAAAACTGTTTTCAAAAGTGGTTTGTTGGCAGCCTGCTCCCTACCAATATCATGACACCACCTATATCAATATCCAATATCTGATTAATACCAAAATTTATTTCTTGGATGCTCTCCAGAAAAACAATGCAACATCAGATGCCATAAAAGCCAAACCCACACGTGACCATGAAAAGCACCAAAAGGATATTAAAAATAGGTAAAAACAAAGATAAGAAACGAACTATGATTATTTCAATGGATCAAATTTTAGATTATCCTAAAGATTAACTAACATTATTTATTTCTAATTCAGGATTTATAAGTGAAAAAATCCATGTGCGTGTGTTCATCCAGTATACGCTATTAAAATACCAATAAATCCAAAACAAATAATACCAAGCAAAGGCATACTGATAGGATATTAGTGTTCTATAAAATCCTGAAACATGAGCAGTACAACTGACAATTTCACTTTTGAGACAACAGACCCTTAATTCTTTTCATTCTCTAGAAAGTTCAATGCTGATTCATTGCCAACATTTCTACATATTACATAGTTCAGCCCTGTCCAATCTAATGCAAATAACCATCAAATGCATGAGGCATTAACACATCTGTTTGAATAATTACATGTTAATTAGCACAATATCTGCAATGGCCAGGGCAAAAAGGGCACTTTGTTTCTCAAATGTAGTGTCATCCTGGAAAAAAGAAAAAAAAATCAGTGTACACATAGTGACAAAGAAATGTGATTAATAAAAAAGAAATGAACAAAACTACACTTGGGATTACTTAATAGGCATTTTATATATAATCACATTCATAATGAGGTGTCCATTATAAAATCAAAACAAATATATTCTTCCACATCAGTCTTTGTGTTTGTGTATGGTGATGAGTGGGTTGAGGGACCTAAGGCGAGGCACAGCAAATAGGATTTGAGATACACATTCAGCTAATAACCCAAGGAAGTACAGGCCTAGACGAACATATCTTTCCAATATATAACAAATTCGCAGGACATTTAACTCCATAAATTTGATAAAGCAGCATTCTTACTAATTAAGCGTTCTCCCCCCAAATGAAACAACTACAAAGCCTGCTTCATTGCTGCAATACTTTTATCTTCAACAACCAGAAATATTTTGAAAGGTGTAGTTACCTCGCCTCTTTCTCTTCCATCAGTACCTTCCAAATCCATGGCAATTGTGAAAGGCTGTATGCCAACACAGTTTGCAATCCAAATGCCTTTGGTAGTTTGATTCCTGCAATGAAATTATATCTGTTAACATATCTATCATATGATAGAGAAAATAAAGGCAGAAAGAGTACATAATAAGCAATAAGATATGGGTAAATATTGATTTCTTTTGAATCAATAAAATTTGAAAAATCAAGGAACAAACCTTCCTCTGAATGCATCCATCTCCCCGAAATTAGTGTGGAAAAGATGATTTAACAGGGTGCTCTTCCCTGTCGACAGAAGAGAAAGCCTTTTAGTCTACAAGACACACACCGCCTTATAAGCAATACATTATATAGGCAGCGACGGAGCTAAAGATACATACTGGAATTCCTATAAACCATGTGCCTCAAAAAATATACAAGTACTGCAATCAATCTAATGGGCTTGGCTATGAAACTGAACTTATAGAGAAAATAGAAGAATCTAACAGTTGTGTATAAAAATTATAATAGAAGGATAAATGATAATCACTATATTAGCATGCAAGCATTAGCATTTCACAACTCTCTTTCTGATAAAAACAATTGGACGGAACTTTTCCTCCGACATCCAAATATCGCAGACAAGTTCTGTATTTAACTTAGACATTGAGAAAAGCTGACGGCTAGAAAATTTTGAATGTAAAGATCCTCCAACAGAGATAGTTATGCACAAAAGCCGAATTCAGCTAAACAAAAAGTCAATCAAGTTCACTCATAAGTTGGTATCATTTTAGTATTAACAGTAACAGAAGAGAACCCATTATAGAAACTCGATTTGCTTGCGCAAATTAAGTATTCGAGCAGCCAAAATTGAACTAAAATTGAAAAAATATATTAATTATTTTTACTAGAATTTTAATAAAACTAATCCAAGAAATTTCAACGAACTAAAAATCGACATGCAGGAATCGGAGAAACAAAACGAAGTAATGAAAAAAAAAAAAAAAGGAGGAAGCAAAACTCAAAACGCAACGCACCGCTACTTTGGGGGCCCATAATAGCTACGACAGCATAAGAGAGGCCACAGTTAGAGAGCTTAGTGGTCCGAATGAAGTTGTCGAGTCCAACCACATTGAACTCTCCATCTCCATCGATCAATTGAGTCGAGGAACAATGGTCTGTTTCCGCCATCTCAGAAAACAGATCAAGAATTTCAAAAAAAAAAAAAACTAAAGAAGAATCAAAGATAGATCTCTGAACAGTAACGGTAACAAATTAGGTTTTGGTTTTCCTTGGTTTCTTTTATTTTTGTCGATGGTTAAGGTTTCGTTGATCAAAGAAGGAAAAGCTGAGAGAAAAAGCAGAAAGAGTAGAGACGAAGGATGCAAGGAGAAGCAGTCGTTTTGTCTGTGACTAGAGTCCCACGATTACTTGTCTCTCGGATTGCGAGAATTTCTTTTTGTTTTCTTGTTATTGTCTTTTTTTTTTTTTTTTTCACTTTTTGTAATAAATAATGGAAATGATGGAAATTTTATGTGGTTTCTCTGGTGTATTCATATAGTCAGGTGAATTGAATTGGGTCAAGATTTTGACGAACCAATTTACTAAATTAATATATTAGTGGATCTCCTTTTGTGGGGTTTTTTTTTTTTTTTTTTACTCTTATGCTTTGGATACATGTGTAATGTTTTTATGTAGAAATGATATTTCATGCATTTTTTCGATTTAAAAATCCAAACGAACTTTGCCTCCACAGTTAGAGAATCTTTTAAGACAAGCATTTAAATTTCACTTATGAACATTTCGACTTGGTACAATGCAATTTTGTTCATTGCTTTTAAATCAAAGGGTTCATACTCACGTGAATATCAGAATATATCCAGAAATTTATTTGAAAAAAAAAAATCTTTTTATGAAATTTGCGAGCTTTCAATTTAAACTAAAATCATTAATTATTATTAATGATCATATCTTAGGATTTAATTGAATGCTTATAAAACAATCTTTTTATTGGTAAAAAATTAAAATATTAACATTTTTTAAATTCCTAAAGTAAGTTTTTTTTCAAATATCTTTCAAAATATGTGGAGGTTTTTTTCCTTTTTAGAAGATCTTCACTTGAAGTGGGCAGTTTCCTAGCAGTTTTTTTTTTTTTTTTGGGTAATTATGACGCAAGTCCTCATCATTTGGGTGAGAATTCGGCCACTGATCAGGTGGCTTCTCACTCACTATCTAAAAATATATATAAAAATGAAAAATCGATCATTCACAAGTTAATTTTTTATAGAACAGTAAAAAATCATTCAATCAATGGGTAATTTTATTTTTTATGATATAAAGTATTTTGAGGTTTAGGATTTATTGAGATTCAAAAAAAGTAGCTAATGTTCGAAAATAAATCAGAAACGAAGATAGGATGATGCTGTCTCCTATTTTAGCATTTATCAAAATTAATTGATTCTCTTATATCCTAATTCAAGGAATTTGGATGCCTTCAAATGAGTCTAGCAACCTCATCAAGTCAAAAAAAAATATGTTAACCCCATTCAGCTCAGATCAAGGCATGAGCATCTTTCAAATTCCACCACTCCTATTTTATCAATTTCCTATTTTTAAATTAAAAATAAGCAATTTTATCAAAAATGTCATCTTGTCAAGAAATTACTGAACCTTCATCAATTTAAGTCTTTCAATCCCTGTCAACAACATGCCTCTCGCAGAGGAAGTGCGCACAACTTAAAAGTATTTCTTACCCAAAAAATGTCCTCTCAATCGGGACATCCCTTTTTGATGTGATAGGAGCAAGAAAACACATATTCTCGGCTCTTGATGGTGAAAAGGGATCTTCAAATGAATTACTTGTCCAACTAGTCTAAGGTGGCCACCACAAAGTGGCCAACAAGTAGAAGTTACCACCAATCATTTGAGCTAGGCATGATTAGACGCCTATTAAAAATGATATTTCAAGTTATGAAACTCAAAACATTGATTTAAAGGTCTACGAGGTCGAGAGATTCAACAGTTGGGTTTAGGAGTTGGTTACATATAAGGAGTTATGAACCTTCTGTGCATCCAAAATCAATACCTTCTAGCCATGTATTACTTTAGTTTCGGTCCCCTTGATTGTGACTTATCATTATTTAAATATAATCCCTTTCTTATGCATGAAGTTGAATAAAATAAACTCGAGTTTTGAAAAAAATTTAAATCACCTATGTGCCCCAAAGAGGTGGGGAACATAAAGATTTTTTATTAAAATATTTTTTGGATTTAGTTTTTGAAAATAGGATATTTCATGTCAAGCACTGAAGAGAATCAACAAGAAATATTATCTTATAATTTTTTTAAAAAAAGCGATTACTAAAATATAGATGCAAGATGATGATCACAAAGGAAACTACTAGTGAGATGATAAAATGAGATAATATCGCATAAAATACATCACACAAAACAACAAATGATGAAGGGTAAGGATGAGCGAAATGTATCTCATAATTGACATCAATTATGTTAAAATAATCGAGTGGACAATTTTAGAACACATTGGGATCCATTGACTAATTGAGGTGTGAAAACCAGATTTGAAATACTGAAAAGTTTAAAGGAAATTCAGGGAGAGAAATTTTGATTTTATTTACAATTTTGAGAAAAATGAGATTGACAAATTTGAATTGATGAAATTTAACTATTTCTTGATAATTTTTTGAAAAATAAGGTTAGAGTATCCCCTCGAAAGACGGGGTTGGATTACTCTCTTGGAAGATGGGTTTGGAGCATCCCTATAGATTAAAACTTTGGTAAGTTTTGAAATTTGAATGAAGTTTGTAAAAGCGATGATGGAATATCCCCTCAAAGAAAAGGGTTGAAGTGTCCCTAATGCAAACTTCAATAATTTTAGAGGGACAAGCTCGAAGGATTTATCTTGACAAAGGTTCGATGATTTATTGACAAAATAAGTGATTTTTTATTAAAATGAAAATTGATAAAAATATAGGTGATATGTCAAAGATTACTTATGCCTTCACCCAAACTTATGGGGTTAACATGCGTATCTTGACTCAAAAAGACTCATCTGTGCCACTTAGAGACATTCGAATGTCTCATAGTGGAATTTAGAAAAATTAATTAATTTCAACTAATGCTAAAAATAAGGAATAGTATCGTGCTATCCCTTTTTCTAAATTTATTTCGGGCAAATTCAAAAGTGTTAGGAGTTGGCTGAGTTACCATTGGAAAGGTGACTCATAAAGTTTAATGTAAAAATATTCCAAAAGTCCCAATAGATCGCCTTCCAAGTGAAAATAATTTTTGAAATTGGGTCAAGCATAACACTGACAGCATATGCAAGGGAAAATGTATGACTAATTTTGAAAAATCATTCCTGACTCATACCAAATCATTAAATCATGAACAATACCTTTCTGAAAAGGGAATTTCATAAACTTTCTATGAAAAATATTTTAAAAATTCAAAAAAATATCTAATAGGCTGAATGGCCGCAATAAAATACAGATCACTGATTCTAAAGGTCCTGGATAGCTTTAATTCAAAAAATCATATCTCCCTCATCTAGAATGATTTAAGGGCAAATGAGATGCCCTTAGAACGGTAATTTAATGCTTTTTAGGGAAAAAATTAGAAAATTTGTGAAAAATGGTTTAAGTTTTGAAAATAATTTCTAAAGCATGACTATAATACTATCAACGCAAAAATAGGAGAGTTTTCAGTTTCTTTGAGCTTCTTAGGTCTAAACTTGAGCCATGGACATCCGAATGTCCATAATAATAAGGACATAGTGATACGGGATTCATAGGTTTATCTCACAATCCCAGTTTGGTTTCGTAAGGACATTAGGCAAAAAACAAGGCACAAATAACTTGGAATAAGAAAGCAAGTATTTTTTTTTTTTTTGAAATGGGAATTTTGACCTTAGAAACCTTTAAGCCCAAACATAAAGACCATTTCCCAAAATTGGAGGACCAATGAGATAAAAAAAACCTTAAGTTCATGTTAATTCTCATTTATTGAGGTTAACATAGCCTTAACATGGGAAAGATTTTAAGAAAATCAAATTTTAATGACAAACAAGCAAGCATTTTTGACAAATATGAGATAGACCAAACATGACATTCATGTAAATAGGCATGGGTCACATGTTTAGACATGGAAATATGGCATTTTGAAATAATATTAGTAACAAAAATGCAAAAAAATTACAATGGAGTGTATAGACATATTAGTTTCATGAATGACGACAAGAGTTATCCCACGAAAATGTTGTGAACATGCTTAAATAAAGATGAACAATTACCTGAAATTTCATGACAGAATCAAAACATATTTTTAAGAAAAATTAAGCACATAGAAATAAAGAAACATGCCAAGGGGGTCAATGAAGCATGAAAGGTTCCAAGTCTACCACATCTAAGGCCATAAAATGCATGAGTTTTTCTAGAAAAAGAGTCATCGTTGCGTGGATTTTTGGCTCACTAAATTGATAAAGATGAAAAAAACAAAAAATAACTAAAAAATGAAGAAAATATACCAACAAGCCTTAAACTTTAGCTTTTCCTTTAAGCAGTAACTTTGAGCTCACTTTTTCCCTCTTTTTTGTTTATTTAGCAAGAAAAAAAATGAAAAGAATGAGCTTTTCGGTTATAATGTTAATGGAGAGGAGTTTTAAGGATGAACTTAAATAAAAGGATGAGTTTTTAATGGTTTTTTGGTAAAGGTCTAGAGGAGCTACGAGAATGAAGCTCTCAGTTGAAGGGAAAAAGCCAATGGAAAAGTATTTCTCCTTTGTTTTTGCTGAGCCAAAGTTGGCTCCTTTATAGGCAAGTAATCAACAAAGATTTGAAGCAAGGTGGTTAGTACCGTACCAATAGACATACCGTTTTGTTTTGGTAAAGGTATATACCAATACTGGTGTATTTTGGTGTACCGGTTTGGGTTTGTCATCATTTTTGAAAAGTTGTTAATATATGTATATGAAAAATGTTTTCAACTGTTAAATAATGCAATTAAATAAATTCCAAATATCAAATATTCATCAATTATATATAATGTTTTATTTAAAATCTTCACCAAATACAAAACAACATTAAATAAACCAATGCAAATAAGGTCATTCATTAAGTAAATCCAATACAAATAAGATCATTCATTTAGCAAATCAAATAAAACCAAATCCAAATTGTTAAATACCAAAATGCGAAATACAAGTCATCATTAAGCAAGCAAGCATATGAAATTGAAGTAACAAGATATCAATATAAATAAGATCACTTATCAATGTCATTCACATTTCCAAGTTCTTCAAAAATACTAGCCCATTCACATTGACTTTTATTTGGTGGAATATTGATTTTATCAAAAACAATATCTTTATCAAAAGTGACATCCTTATCCTCAACAATGTTTGAAGAAGTAACAAAAGGCTCTTCAACAGCTTCTGATGCAGGGTGGAGATGATAGGAATGGCTAAAACACAAAAGAATTGAAAATAGTCGAAAAAATAACGCTGTAGAGATATTTAGGTTCTAGAACAAAACCTTTTAGATAGAATAATAAAATAATAATCGAAAACTTTGTAGCAACTCCCTAGATGCATATATATAGGCTAGAACTCCTACTCCTACAAGGTTTAGTATTCCTAATAGAATACTAATTAAGCTTAATAATAATTTATCCAAACTAAAACTCTAATCTTGAATAATACTTTAATTAAACTAGAATCCTAAACATAGATCTAAATGGATTTCTATATTTCAACAAAATTTAAAATCAAATAGAACTCTAAATTGTTAATGCTCCTGCATCATTCTCCCCTAGTTGAAAGATTGGTAATATCTTTAGAAAAGACTTTAGAAGCTTCTTCGCACATTTCTCGATCGACTTTCCTTAATTCTTCCTCTAAAATCTAGGTACTTTCACATGTTGGTTTTCTCAGCTATTTAATTAAAAACCTTTGTAAATATTTCCCTTCCTAGATGTCACTTCCTTAACATTGAGAACTTCCTGGATGACGTCATCTTTCTTTGTAGGAAGCTAGCCAACTTGTTCAACAATTGTACTTGGTTCTTCTTCATTAAATCCCTTAAATTTTTACAAACTGAGACATTAAAAATAGGACAGATCTGTAAGTCAGTAGGCAACTCCAATAAATAGGCATTCAAACCTAACTTTTTAAGCACTTTACATAGCCCAAATTTCTTAGACTTCAACTTATGATAGGCACCTTTAGGAAATCTTTCTTTCCTCAAATAGACCAACACCAAATCTTCGTCTTTGAATTCCTTAAAACGTCCATGTTGATTAGCTGCATTAGCATATGCTGCATTGCTAGCTTTCAACGCATCTTGAACTTCCTTATGAATGCTGCGAATACGTTCAGCAAAAGCTTCCCTGTCATCACTCACCCTAGCTTCTTGCGGTAAAGGCACCAAATCAAGCACATGTTGGGGCTTAAAACCATAAGCAACCTCAAAAGGTGTCTTCTTAATAGTTCAATTAACTGAGTTGTTGTAAGCGAACTCAACTTGTGGAATAATTGAATCCTAACCTTTCACATGGTTTCTAACCAAACACCTTAGCAAGTTTCCCAGACTATGATTAACAGCTTCAGTCTGGCCATCCGTTTGAAGATGACATGTGCTGGAATACTTCAAAGCTGTCCCCATTTTGCGCCACAAAGTCCTCCAAAAATGCCCTAAAAACTTAGCGTCTCTATCAGAAACAATAGATGTTGGAACTCCGTGCAAACGTACTACTTCCTTAAAAAATAAATCAGCAATGTGAGAGGCATCTGCTGTTTTAGAACAGGGAATAAAATGAGCCATCTTAGAAAATCTATC
>JBBYHO010000016.1:9897841-9909825 GCA_038382025.1 Adansonia gregorii
ACCAAAACAAAACTTACTATTGTTGGCACTCTTATTTTTTGAAACTAATACATACTGATTGGTATCACTGATAACAGTACGGTAATAATAACACTGATTTAAAGGCTAAAAGGAAGGCCATATTTGAATTTTCTTAATTTACCATGGGGCAGTCTTAAGTACTATGCTCAACTAGCCAAAATCTTGTTGGTTGACATGATTTAAATAGTAAAACAGAGCTCGTGAGAAAAAAGCCAGCTTTGCCCTTGAACAAACCATTTAAACTATGAAAATGTCTCATTTTCAAGCTATATTAGGCCTTAAAATTTGTTAAAACCCAATCATAAGTCCGAAGTTAAGGCCTATAGTGAATTTTAATGATTTTTTATGCCAAAAACATAAACTATGCAAAAATACCTTAATGTATTTTTAGATTAATAATACAAAGTTAAATTAAATTTTTAGATTAATAGTGCAAAGGCTAGAAAATACCATAAACTAGGCAAAAATCCCTTAATGTATTGCTACATTACAAATTGTATAGATATATTTGGGCAAAAAAAATCCATAATGCATGAATCAATACAATTACTTATATTGATACATCTTGTTCAAAAGTTAAAATTTTGTTATGACATTATCTTGTATCGATACAATTGATCAGTGTATCGATACATTGACTTATGTATTGGTACATTCCTATTTTGTATTGATACAAATAGTGAAATTTTGAATTTTAATAATGTGGAGACCTTGTATGGATATATCTAGGCCATGTATTGATACATTTATGCAAGAATGTGAGTTTTTCACTTTTGGCCCTTTGAATACCTCTCTTTAGCTAGGAATAATAGATGACTGACCTGTGCTTGCCTGTATAACCTCAATGACACCTTAAATAGTGACCTTTGATTTCTTCTTTTTACATTTTCTTTAATAAGATCCCTAGGCATTTTTGACCTTTTTAAAAAAATGTTTTGCCTAGCATCGTGTCATCTAATAGTGCCTAGCAACATAACACTCAGTAGTCACCCTTATTTTTATTTCTATTATTTTTTAATTGAGTCTTGAGATACCAAAAATTGGCTTAGACAAAATGAGATATCTATAGCTACCTCTCTTTTGGTTGTTATTAAGTATCAACAAGGCAAAGATCGATAGACACCTTTTTGTTTAGGGTGTGCTTAATGTTGCTTCATGTTTCTACAATGACAAGACTAAAATTAATACAATGTTAAGATAAAACATAATTTTGACGGTGATTTTGAGATTTTTTTTAGCAAAAAGGTAAAGTTTGAATTTTTGGATGAAAAACCTAGACTGCGATCTTAGGCTTGAATTATCCCTAGGATCAACTTAAAAATGATAAAGTGTTGACATGCTAAATCATGACCAGCAACATCATACTTTTGAAAGGATCTTGATAAATTTCAAATAAAAGCCCTAGAATATAATCTTAGGTTTGATTTATCCTTATGTCCAACTTAAAAGAATTAATGCCAACGTGTCGAATTACGACCAACAACATTGGTCTTTTGAAAAGATTTCTTAATAGGTTTTAGATAAAAGACCTAGACTAAGATCTTAGGCTCGACTTAGCCTTAGGTTCAACTTAAAAAGATAAAATAACAATGTGTCAAATGACAGCTAGCAACATTGGTTTTTTGAAAAGATTTCTTGACAGAGTCTCAAGATTTCTTGACAGAGTGTCTTAATTAATGTTCTTGACAAAAATTCTTGACAAAAGATGCTAATAAGCCAGATCATAGCATTCCAATAACGTTAGCTTTTAAAAAGGATTTCTTGATAAAGGGTTATGATCGAGGTTCTTGATTAAAATTCTTGATAGAGGGTACCAATAAGCCAGATCATAGTGTTCTAGTAGCATTGGATTTAAAAAAAGGAATTCTTGACAAAAGGTCTTGACTGAGGTTCTTGATAAAGGCTCTTGACAAAGGTTCTAAACTAAGTTGCCAATGAGCTAGATTATAGAATTCCATTAATATTGGACTTTAACTTCTTATGATGTGAAACTTTAAAGAAATAGGGTTTTACTTGAGCAACTTTTTGATTTGCCAATTATTGATATCAAAGATTATTACCAAATTTTTTTTTAGATTCTACAAGTTCTACTGGACATGATGCTAGAAGGATGATGTTATGCTATGACAATCTGAATACATGATATAATAATGTGCAAATAAGTTTCTTAACAGTGTGCTTCATAATCATGACATAAAGTCTAATACAAGAACAAACGCTAAAAATTTCCTTTTTGATTCGGAGCTCTGATAGTTATTTTCCTAATGCCACAGTTTGAAGTTATGATTTTGGACATTGATGGACCCTATGATTATGAGACTCTTTGGGTAACTTGATGCTTGAATGATCATTTTCTTGGTTCGATATACCAAATAGGCTCTTTTTAATAAGGTGAGAATTGGAATGATTAGTTTTCTTAACCTAGGGTGTTTGATGATCTTTTCTGATAAGGTTGTTAGATCTTATTAGCAATTTATGGACTACGAGACTATTTGGTTTAGTTAGTGCTTAGGTGTTGACAAGATTTTGACTAAGTTGTGTGAATTTGGTTTGAGTTAATTTTGATGGTGTTTCATGACTAATAATGTTAATTGTGAGTTGTGTGAGTTGAGAATAATTTGACACATGATCATGATAGATAGGTACTGGATGTGGGGAATTCATTATCTTAATGCTCAAGGCATGAACAAAGTTCTTTATGCTCTCCTTCTCCTTTTAATTTAATATCAAGAAATCCTAACGTGAATTTTATTCTACTATCGAATATTATCAACTAATTGACAAGAATAATTTTCATTCATGACAAGAAAGGAGATACAATTATGTTTATAGTTAACATAAATGAGTATAATGACAATGAGGAGATTGTTCGAGGGATTTATGCCTTTGATAATCATGACATGAATTTTTAATCTGAGGCTCCTCTAAACCTTTCTTGAAAGATCAATATGTCAGATGGGAGCTGATAGTCCAAAAACTTTTAAGATTGCCCTATGTCGTTTGATAGTTGCCTCTAATTCGATATAGGTTTGGTTTGGTCGAAATTGGTTTTAATCTTAAGTTTGGTCAAAGGTAGAGTTGGAAGGGGCTTTAGTTTGATAAGATTGAGATTAGATAAAGGTTTGATTAAGGTTTTTCTAATAAGCATTTTGGGTAAGATCTAATTTTGTTTGGGTTTAGTCAAGACTGGTTTTTTTTCCTCTTTTTCTTGATTTTTTTATTTGTTGACTTTCTGATGATTTCTTAATAAAGGATACCCCTTCAGGTTTTCATCCTTTAGGCATAATATTTCTTGGTAGAGTCTGAATTGACTGTGTTGGGCAAGATGTTGCCATCCATTTCCTTTAGGATCAAAGCCCCTCCAAAAAAATATTGTTTCATGTCATAAGGTCCCTCCAATTAGGGGTTCATTTGGCTTGGGCATCATTATGGATTAGGAAGGATTTTTTAAGTACTAATTCTCCTTCATGAAAGTCTTCAGGGTAAACCTTTTTATCATAAGCTCTGATCATGGGTCTTTAATACATTTGACCATGGCAAATGTTTTTCAATCATTTTTCTTCAATAAGGTTTAGTTGATCATGTAAATTCCTAACCCATTTAGCCTCTTTGAGTTTAACCTTAATCAAAACTCTTAGAGAAGGAATTTCGACTTCTATAGGTAAGATGGCTTCTGTCCTGTAGACAAGGGAAAATGAGGTAGGACTTGTGGAAATTTGAACTAAAGTTTAATATGCGTAGAGTGTGGAGGATACTTTCTTATGCCAATCTTTGTAAGTCTCAGCCATTTTTTGACTATCTTGATGTTTTTGTTGGTTTCTTTAACTGCTCCATCTATTTTAGACTTTAAATTAGAAACATATTGCTTACATCATGTTATTTTTCAAGTTGTAAGCATTGGAGGTGATGATTTGTTTAGGAAGTCCATATCAAGAGATGATGTCCCATTTTATGAACTTACAAACAATTAACTTAGTGACATTGGCATATGTGGCCACCTTCACCCATTCAGTGAAGTAATCGATTGCCACTTGTAGACACCTAATTTTGTCCTGGCCTTTTTCCTTGTCAGTCCAAAAATATTCGAGATACAAAATTAGGTATTTGTCCTAGTGGAGGCAAATTTCCTTCAAGGGGAATATACATTTTCAAGACTTATTTAATTACGTTTAAATGACCACAGGCCTTGAATCAATCATTGCCAAACCAGAATTATCAGTGTCTTGACTTCTTCTATACTTTTCTTAACTTTACCATTGTCTTCAACACCAATCATGTTCTTCACTGGCTCTGTATGGTTTGGTAGGTGGTTTACAGTAATATTCGACACTTGGTTCATCTCGAATTGTAGAACCTTTGAATCAATGAGGCTTTTTTACCTTCTGTTTGAAAAAAATGCAGTTCCTGATATCATGCCTCACTACCCTCGCATGATAGTTGCAATGGGCATTGAGGTTATACAATTAAGGGTATAAAGGTTTCGTTTCTAAGATATACACATGAGCGTTTATTTGCCCTTGGAGTAAAGCATGGTAAAGTTTTTTGTAGGTTATGGGGATAGGTTCCAACTGTTGTCTTCACTGGTTTGCACCCTGATTGTTTGGTGCATCATTGGCAGGATTGTTAATATTTTGGTTGGTTTGTGAATGGTTGTTTCGTTATGGATTTGGTGGGATAGTAAAAGACAAGTTATAGGTTACAACATAAATCGACTAAGGAGGTATCATGACTAGGTTAGAGTAGGGCATAATCGAGTAGTAAGGATTAGGCAATTGGTACTGGTTCAATTAGGATGGATTGGTGTAGCTTATGGCATTCGCTTCCGTTTCTTTCTTCTTGTTAGTTATAGCAAGTCTCTTACTTAATCTAGATGACTCGCCTATGAACATTTTGCCACTCTTAATTGTTATGTCAATCATCTTACAAAAAAAAACTAGATTAGTAAACTTCTTGTTGGCATTCATGTTTGACACTTACATTTGTCCTGGCCCCTTCCTTGAGAATCTAAAAAATTTGAGATAAAAAATTTAATAGTCATCCACCGAAGATTGACTTTTTTTAGGTGGAATGAATATTTTTAAGACCTATTTTGTCATTTTTAAATGGCAGCATGTGCACTTAATAGAAAAATCATCATTTCAAGGGTCGTATAGAATAAATCTCAAATAAAAAAAAGAACATCTTGGTAAAAAACTTAGTTTTTAAATTAATCTTCTGAGATTTTGAAATTTATTTCTGCACATGTTATCATGGTCAAATTTTTAATTTTTAAGAATTTTTTTGGGAATTTTTTGTAAAATTTGAAGATTTAACCGTTGTGTATTTTTACTGATGCCAATGTGGTATTTATGCTGATATGCACTCCAAAAAATAAAAAATATTCAAAGAAAAATTTATATTGGTATTTTATATCATAAGGTGTTAAGTTATCAATTTTAATAATTAATTTTGAATTTTTCATAACAATCTGAGTATCATACTTGTAAAAATTTCACAGGTAAAATTTGTTTTGAATTTCAAGTTTTCAACTTTATTTTTTTCATAAATAAATATTTTGATTAATATGTTGGATAAAATTCATTTTTATACAATTTGAACTTTTTTTTGAAATTTTCTTGTTTCTAAGATACAGAGTTTTCTACTCTATAAATTTTTTTGATATGATTTTTTTGGGTTCATAATTTTTAAAATTCTTCAAATATTATTGCTAAATTCCTATTAAACCAATTTTTGAAAATTCAATTTATTTTATGAGTTTGTATTTTTTCCAAATGGCAATTTTCTTCCAAAAAGGTTTTTACTTGTAAATTTTATGAGTTTAAAATTTTAAATTGCTTTTTTGTGGACATGAAATTTTTCAAAAATTTCTTTTCGAATTTTTACATGGAAGTTTTATGAGTTTTATTTTTAATAGGCTAATTTTTTTTTATTTCATGGGCCTTAAAATATGTAAATTTTTCTAATAGGCCCTATAAGCCTATTAATTTTTTTTGAAAAACCTAATGGGCCCATTTTTGTTAAATTTGTTATGGTGAAATTTTATTATTTGAATTCACGGTTTTTATTTGTCACAATTTAGTCCTCATAATTTGCTTTTGTTCAAATTAAAGTTTTTCTCTCATATTTCTAGAGTTTGATGATATCATGCATGATGCGATCCTTAAATTAAAAAAAAACAATTAATTTAACTAAACCTAAAAAAATAAATATTAAATGAAAAAAGAAAATCCTAGAAAACTCTAGGATGATTTCAACAAAGGTCTTTTTTTCAGCCCTTAGCCAACTTTCATCCCTTATAAATAGAGGATGGTTTCTTCATTTTGGTCATTTAGGTTTTAGAAAGAAAAAGTACTAAAATACATGAATTTTCAAGCTTTTCTAAGGTATTTTCTTGTGATATTCTTAATTTTTGTTCATTTTTTATTTGATTCTTTCTTTGAATGAGCCTAATGAATGCTTGTGCTTATGAATTTTGATTCATGTTGAAAGGCCAAGCATGATGGCCATGATTAAGTTTTTGATTTTGTTGTTTTAGTTAATTTTCATTAGAAATAGTTTGATTTTTATTGATATTTTTCATGTTTATTGGTAGATAAATTATTATTTTCATGTACATATGTTTATGTTATTTTTCTTAATATTTTCATGTTAATTAATATTGATTTATTCATCATTTATTGTGTTTTTATGCTTATTTATGCTTGGTAAAAATTGTAACATGTATGTATATCAATATTCATGAAAATATGTAATGAAAAAAAATCATTTCTTGCTAAATTATCATGTTGGCCGAACCATGTATAGGCTTGTTTGTGATGTTTTCATTTTTAAGGTTATTTTATAAATATGGAAATCTTAGGAACTAAATTCTAAAAATAAAAAATTTTGTTTCTATGGCCATCCAAGCTTCGCTCAATTATGTAAACACTTTCAGAAGTGTTTTCATGCTTAGTTTTACATGTTTAAATGTGTTTCATGCATTTTTTTTCATCATTTTGGGGTATTTTAAAATAATTAGGGACTTAAATGCAAAAATTGCAAATTTTTTATTGTTAGGTCATAGGTATTTGGCCAAATTGATAATGTGACCATTGGTATGATTTCCATGATTTTTATAATGAGATTTGTGTTATTTTTTATATTTATTTTGTGTTGGGACAATTTTGCAAAGTTAAAAAATTTCAAGGATCATTTAGAAAAATCTAGTATTTTAGTGTTAATGAAATACTTTTGACATTTTAAGAATATTACCAGCATTCCCCTAGACCTCTAGAGAGGTGTAGAAATTATTAAAACTTAGTATATTCCTGCGGTCTTTCGGTAGGGGTATGAAATTTGATTTCGAAAAGTTTAAGGACCTATTACAAATTTTTTTCATTATAGGTCACTTTTGATATCTAGGTTACCCATGAAAGGTATAATTATCATTTCATATCATTTTGAAGTCATCTACATTATCATGATACTTTTATGTTAAAAGTAAACCTTAGAGGTATTTTAGTAATTTTGTTAAAATTGAGTCCTATGTGATCACCGGGATACTTTTATGTTGAAGGTGTACAGTAAGAATAGGTTCGCTTGTTTATGATGTCATCAAGTCCTCTTGGTTATCGGGATACTTATAGATCGAAGGTACACTTTAAAGGTAGTTTAATAATTTTCCCTAAAATCGAGTCCATATGATCACTGGGATACTTAATTGTCGAAGGTGTATAAAAGGGATAGGATCATTTTCTTATGAAGTTATCGAGTCCTTTAGGATATCAAGATACTTCTATTTTAAAGTATACCTTAAGGGCATTTTATTAATTTATATCAAAACCAAGTCCCATGTGATCACCGGGATAATTCTCTATCAAAGTTGTACAGTAGGAAAGAGTTCATTTATTTATGAGGGTTTAGAATCTTTTAGGGTACTGGGATATCTATATGTCAAAGGTACTCCTTAGAGACACTATATTAATTTATTTTAGAATATAATCCTTTAGGGTCACTAGGATATTTCTATATCGAATGTGTACTTTAGGGGACTTGTTAGTTATTTCAACCAAATTAGGATTCTTAGAGTCAAGTTTAGTACATTTTGTCTAAACTGAGTCTTAAGAAATTTTTATATTATTACTTAAATAAAATTGAAAATTTTGCAAATCAAGGTAATGTCTTTAATGTTAAAATAGCATGTATAATTTCTTCTAGTATATAAGAGAGGTTCTACAGATTATTTTAACAATAAGATATCCTTTTCAAAGTGGAAATCAAGATTTTCCATGGATTTTGAAAAATATATTCCACCGGTTTTCCAATGGAGTATAAAAGATATTTTGATTTTAAAAACCTTTTGTGTTTCTCCGACTCTCAAGCAGGTTATGAAAGAGAATTATAAAAACTTTCTTGTTCTTTTGGTTCTTCGTGAGGTTGCGAAAGATATTTTGATTTTCAAACATATTAAAAACCTAATTTTCTTATAAAGAATAATAAATATGTTTTATAAAATTTCATTTTGGATTTATGGGAATTATAATTAAATATTGAATATTGAAATTGAATAAAAATCAAATTTATATTAAAACACGATTAATAAGGTATCGATTACCAAATATCACAAAAAGGTCTATCCCTACTTGTGATTGTAGCTTACTCTCAATACCTTTCATGTGATCTCTGGTATCGGCATGGACCTCGAATTTTGTTTTTGCGGGTATTGTAACCCTCAAAATACAAACTTCAAGTGATCAATCTCACCTCGCCAACGTAACATTGGTAGCGACTCCAAAAAAATAGTCATTTCCTAAAAACTATTTAAGGGTAAGTTAAGTAAGCGGTTCATCTCGACAACTTAGGCCCTAGATAGAAAAGAAGAATAATAAATATTATTAATAATGATATGGGCCCTTTAAAAATAAAAGAATAATGATATATAGATATATATATATATATAGGAACAAAAGGTACACCTACCATTTTAAGTCGGGCTAGTTACGATTCGTATCCGAGCCATGTTGTAGTAGCTTGGCGACTCTATTGGGGATAGGTTAGAGAGTCAAGCCTAAAATTAATTACTTGTTAACCAAATTTTGATCAATTCAGTTTCAATTGGCATTTAACTATAATTCCCGGTATCTTAAAAAAAAGTTTTATTATATTTGAGATTTATATGGAAATTCCAGTATATATTGTTCAAATTTTTTTGCTAACATTTTTGTTTCCTTTGCAGTGTTCTTTTCATGGGGTATTTAGGATAGGGTCTTTATTATTTTTGAGAGAATCGAGTCACAACATGTAAATTGTTCTTCTACACATATTATGCAAATGCATATGGATTTGATTCTCCTCTAGGTGTATGAAGGGGGCATAAGTACCCAATATTTTAGGAAAGCGAGAAGTAGCTCTACCTTCTGAGGTGTTAACCTCTATCTGGGCCAATGAAAAGCCTATCGAGTGTAAATTGCTACACCTACCTAAGGTGTTAGCCTTATTTTTAGCATGGAAGATACTCGTATTTGAATTGAACCTTTTCTGACATAAACTCGTGATTGGTAAGAATTAGGGTACCTCGTTAGTTCTTTTGGACTTGGGAACAATTTGAGAACCTATTTAGATGTTTAGCCCAAACTTCATGTAATGAACTGTAAAGGCTTTACCTAGTTAGAGCCATACCCGATTCCTGATGGTACCAAATTAAGTGCACATAGGGGAACGCCTCTAACCTCTCACTCTTGTAGTTTGATTTTCTTGATATTAATAAGTGTATGTTATGTTACTATGATACATTTTACTTTTATTCATTTCTCGCATTAATTGGTTATGAATTTATGCATTTTCTTTATCTATGAAGCTTACATTTTTATATGCTCATGCATTCATAATTTTTACAATATACTAAAGTTGCTTAATTTATTTTAAGGATCAAGGCATGGATGATTAGTTAGAGGCAAGAATCAGTAAGTTGGAATCCATCAAAGGAGTGTACGAAAATGAAATCTTAACAATGAAAAATCAACTGGATGGATTGATAAATGAGATTGAGAAATTAGAGGTTGTAGTCAGAGAAATAGGGCATAAGATCCAAGAGGTAAAAAAAAAACAAATTTTCAAATTAAAACCTTAAGTTTGGATCGAGTGTCTGATTAGACATGAGTGAAGAGTAAACACTTAATTTCGTATCTACCCATTTCAGCCTGCTTTCAAATTTTTTTGATTTTCCTGGCACTAGTCCAACATCCTTCAGAGTTCACATTGAGAGAAAACTATGAGGAAGCGAACTTAATTTGCTTCCATTTACTTATAAAGAATTATGCTATATTTTGTTTGAGGATTACCTCATCGTTCTTATATAGAAACCTCCCTTGAACCCATTAATCCCAAATGTTATGATATTAATGCACATTGCGAATTTCATGCGGGATTACGATGGCATTCTATAGAAACATGTGATGAATTCAAAAGAAAGGTTCAAGATCTACTCTAAACCAGTGTAATGCAGATTAAAGCAAGGTTAAAAGAGGTTGTTAAATTCCGATCACGTCAGGGGAAGTATTAGAATGCCAAGGAGCAGTGAAGTACTTATGGAGACAAAGTTTTAGGTTTTTTGCTCAGTTTTGTAAATGTAAGGCTTTTAAAAAATGATGATTATGATTTAGGAAAATCTTTTACAAGTACTAACGTAGTTAGGAAAATGAAGTACTCACAAAAACAATCCTTTTTAGTTACTCTTGAATCTTTTAAATATGGTTTTGCCTAATGGATAATTTAAAATGTTTTTTAGTTCATGAAATAATGGTGTTGAGTTATTATTCAATAATTTCCATGCCTCATATTTTGTTAATTTCTTAGCCTCTAATTTATATCATTAAATATTATCTTATACACTTATTCATTCCTACATTTGTTCATCTATTCATTTATCAATTCATATATCAATTTGTATTCAATAATAATCACAAAAAGATGATAGTAAATATTAATCTTAATAAGACACATGTATATTCGCGTAAACTATTTTAAGTTATTTTTTCATTTAAGGTGAAATAATACAAAACCACAAGATAGAAAAAGAGAATTACTCGACAAGACGAGTGGAAATGAGTCAAAAATAGTGAAGGGAAATGGGAGCTGTGAATACTCCAAGCTATACAGGGAAGTAAAATGAGAAGAAGGAGTTTAAGAGGAAAGGTCTTTATAAAAGCAAAGCATTGACCAAAGGAGTTTACAAATAATCCTATATCATACCAAAACCTCTGCTAGGGATCTAAGGAAATACAAGATAAAAGCCAATCACCTCCGAGTGCTCAATTTTTAGGAGTCAATCCAATAATACATTCATGCTGACCAAATGGCAACAAGTAGCACATATGGGATAAAAAAAGTGATTATATTAGTAGATGCTAAAAAATCACAGTCGATGGAAGCCAGGACCATAGAAAGTTGGGAAATAAGGAAATCTGTTTGAACTGTCTCCTTATCCCTAACCTTTCATTATTCACAACATTAGCAGCTACAAACAAGGATGAGAGTTTATTCATTTCTTTCATCGAACAACTAATGCATATGCTACTGTTAGCAAAAGCATCACAAAATCTAGAATCAAAACGATATTAATGCAAGACAAGTTTGCTAGTGTAAGATAGGAAGGACCAAACCTATCATAGAAAGAGTCAAAAGGGCTAAAAAAAACATGGTTCTATATAAAAATTCAAAGAAAGTGTGCAAATTCGAAAAATCATATTAGGAGGATGCAATAATATCATTTAAAGCCTAAAAAAAAAAAAAATCTTTGATAGTGATATTTGAAGTATTCAAAACTGTTTGCAAAGCTTTGATGGTGATATTTAAAGCATTCAAATTTTTTTAAAGCTTCGATGGTGACATTCGAAGTCATTCAAAAATGTTTTTAAAACTTTGATGGTGATATTCAAAGTATCCAAAAATGTTATCAAAGCTTCGATGGTGATATTTGAAGCATC
>JBBYHO010000016.1:9909925-9988450 GCA_038382025.1 Adansonia gregorii
CTTCGATGGTGATATTTGAAGCATCCAAAAATGCTTCTAAAGCTTTGATGGTGATAATCGAAGCATTCAAAAAATGTTTTCAAAGCTTCGATGGTGATATTTTAAGCATCCAAAAATGTTTTTAAAGATTTGATGGTGATATTTGAAACATCCCAAAATGTTTTTAAAGCTTCGATGGTGACATTCGAAGCATTTAAAAATGTTTTTAAAGCATCAATTATGATATTTGAAGTGTTTCGAAAATGTTTCCAAAGCTTTGATAGTGATATTCGAAGTGTTCAAAAATGTTTTCAAAGCTTTTTTAGTGATATTTGAAGCATTCAAAAGACGTTTTTTAACTCCGATGGTGATATTAGAAGCATATAAGAGTTTTTAAAGTCTTTGATGATGATATTCAAAGACAAGGTTCGATGGCAAAATATAAGTATAAAAAAAAGGCCCTCAGGGATGCCAATCCAAAAAATTTGATGAGTTGGTGGGCATCTATCAAGGACGATTGGTCTAAAGGTCATCGACCTTGTGGTAGTATGCTAATCAGAAGTAGTTACTATGTTAACTTTAAAATTCTATATTTTTTTAGAAACTGTAAATTTTGAAATGAATCTTGGTATGCAAATAGTGTGTATTTGTAATGAACCATGAATTTTGTTAGTAATAATTTTCAATATCTAGGATAATGAGAACATTTTGGAAAATTTTTCTTTCATAGATGATCACCAATAGGCTAAACTCTCGTAGAAAGGTTCTTCACTTCCACATATATGAATGTCACAAACTTTCACAATCATAGACCCTTCACAACCATAAACCTTCCACACCCAAATATTTTTTTTTCTAGATTCTTTAAAGGTAAAATTAAAAGATTCAGATACCGATATTTCAACATGTATTAGAATAACCTTTGGCCATAACTTCATTGATAGTTTTCCAAATCCTTGATTTAAAAAGAATGAGAGTAAAAAATAAGCCAAAAACACCATTTTCTTTTGGATAAAACCTTTTTGATCTAATGCTTGATAAATAAAATGTAAAATTCGAGATGTTTTCTATGCCAATTTAATTTCTTTCCTAAAGGCTTTACCAGAACCATGATTTATCGGTGGCTACGAAGCTGATAATGTTGAAGGGTATACCTTAAGCCTTTAAAAATTGTCTACAAAATCATGTTATTGAGGTACTCAAAATGATTTCAGAAAGAAAACAACCCTTTTTCCTAATAAAATGCTTGCTGGTTTAAATAGTTTTATTTGAAAAGAAAAATGGCCTTTTTTTTAATCTTTTTGTAAATATAGAAAATTATTTCCTCCGCAGTCCCCTTTAAGCTTGATAATTTATTTTTTTCTTTAAACTCTAATCAAAGATCATCCTCCATACTAGAAGGCCAAGTGAAGCAAAGTTCTAAGATCAGAAGGGGCAAATTCCATTTTAAAGTTATGAAAAGACCAAGTTAGTTGCTACAATGTAAATTTTGAAAAATGAAAAGAGTTCAAATTCCAAGTTCAAATATGAAGAATGAAGAACAACATGATGAAGAAAAAAAGAAGGAAGAAGTAAAAAAGATGAAAGTGCAAAAAAAAAAAAGGAAATGAAGATTTGTTCATATTGAAAGACATACTGGATTCAATTTCTTTTGAAGAGATTGATTCTTGATTTAATTACTCTTAAACACTTAATTTAGGCCTATTTATCCTTTTTTTTTCAAACCAAGAACCATTACTTACATTACATACGTAACAAAGTCTATTTCGATCAATTATAGTTATTTGAGCTATCAGACCATTCTTAGAAAGCTCTTTTCAAATTCATTTTTTGGATGATTTTTGAGTTCATAAGAATATGATGGGATAATCAATTAAAAAAATTCCAAACTAAAAACCTGAAAAGAATAGTCTACTATAGATTAAAAAGCTTTGGAATTACTCTTTAAAAAGGTAGTTGCCAAAGAAAAAGAACTTTTCCATGCTAATTCAAAAATGATCCCAAACCTTTGGAAATTTCATGATATCAGCAAAAGGTTGAATTAAATGCCCAAAGATTGATTTCTTTCAAAATCACATTTCAAAATTTTTATATCTAATCTTCGAGATTGATGTACATAAAAAGCTTTCTAAATTAACTGTTTGAGACTTGGTGTACACTAAAATTAGTTTAACGCTTATCAGTCTATTGTATTTAAAGACTAAAAGATGTTACAACTTGATTGCTTACCTTTCAAGGAACTCTTATGAAAAGAACATCCTTCTGAATTTGGTGTTGATAAACTTAGACCTTTTTGTATTCTCTTAAAATCAAATTTTAGCAGTGCCACCTAATTCATGCCTCTAAGTTTATTTCTTTATCTTATTCAAAGCTATCCCAAACGATGATCATCAATCACAAGAAAGCTTTAATATCATGATGAAGATAACATACCCATTATCTTGATATTGGAAAACTCATGGTTGAAATTAGTTTGAAATTCTCATAGATTTTGATCAAGTATATTCTCCTCTAGGTTAGAATGAGAAAGTAATCTCGTTCCATAAGTCTTGAAATTTTGATGAAATATGCACTTCACATGACTTCAATGAAAGTTTATAAATATGCCTAAAGCATATACTTATTCAATTGCATAAGTTATACCTTTGAATTAATGAACATTTTGATATTTAATAACTTTTCAAGAAAAATTGAACGGTTCCTAAATTCCTAAAATTAATATTAGAAAAAAGATTTTAAGGGGTAAACATCAAGTCACTGTTTAACCTTTAGCAGCAAATTAACAAGAAAAAATAATAATAAGGCTCAAATTGATGAAGCCTTATCAATCTTTAGAATATATGAAATTTATGCCCTCTTCACGTGATCCTGTGTTAAGTAGTTGAAGAAAGCTTTCAAGAAAATGGCATTTTCATTCGATTCTGTGTTAAGTAGGTGAATAAGGCTTAAAAAAAGGCTTTTTCACGCGATCCTATGTTAGGTAGGCGAAAAAGGCTAACCTCTTCACACAATCCTATGATAGGTAAGTGAAGAAGGTTTTTAAAAAAAAGCCTCTTCATGCAATTCCATGTTAGATGGGTGAAGAAGGTTTTAAAGAAAATAGCTTTTTCACATGATCCTGTGTTAGGTGGGTGAAAAAGGCTGACCTCTTCACATGATCATGTGTTAGGTAAGTGAAAAAGGTTTTAAAAAATGGCCTTATCATGTGATTCTATGTTAGGTAGGAGAGAAAGGCTAAATATTTCATACGATCTTTTGTTAGGTAGGTGAAAAAGGCTTTGAAGGATATCCTCTTTATGCGATCCTATCGTAAGCTAGGTGAAGTAAGATTTAAGGTAACTTCATTCAGTTAAGCAAAAGGATTAGCGAAGTTTTCCTATCTTTTCTCCAATGCAGTTAATAGATGTATATATATAACTTTTTTCAAAAAATCTTATACATCCTAAACAAAATTATGTCCATTTGGTCTTTGCCCTGCTCTTAATTCTCAACAACTGCCAAAAAAGGGCAGATGTTGACACATAATTTTGTCTGGGCCCTTTCCTTGATAATTTTAAAAATTTAAAGTCAAGAATTTAGCAATTTCATGATAAGGGTTAACTTATTTCAGGTGGAATGAATATTTTTAAGACTTATTTAATTGTGTTTAAAGGGCTGTCTGTGCACATGATAGAAAAATTATCATTTTAAAGGTCATACAGAACAAATCTTAGATTAAAAAATGAACATCAAGCTAAAAAAATAATTTTTAAATTTATTCTTTTAAAAATTTGAAAATTGTTTCTGTAGATGTTATCGTGGTTAAATTTTTAATTTTTAAAGATTTTTTGAGAAGTTTTCATAAAATATGAAAAATTGACAGTCGTATATTTTTACCAATTCCAATGCTATATTTATGTCAAATACACTTCAAAAAAATATTCAAGAAAAAATTCATATCAGCATTTTATACCATAAGGTGTCAAGTTATCCATTTTGGCAATTAATTTTGAATTTTTTACAGTACCATAAGTGTCGTACTCATAAAAATTTCTTCGATAAAATTTGTTTTGAATTTCAAGTTTTCATTTTTATTGTTTTTATAAATAAATATTTTGATTAATGTGTAGGATAAAATTCATTTTTATAAAATTTGAATATATTTTTGAACATTTTTATTCTAAGTTGCAGAGTTTTCTACTCTATATGCTTTTTGGTAAGATTTTTCTAAGTTTAGAATTTTAAAAATTTTTAAAATATTATTTTTAAATTCATATTATTCAATTTATTTCATGAGTTTTGCATTTTTATGACATTTTTCTTCCAAAAAGGATTTTGCTCATAAAATTTTATGAGTTTAAAATTTTTAATTGCCCTTTTCTTGTACTAAAATTTTTCAAAAATTCATTTTTGAATTTTAACATGGAAATTTTATTAATTTTATTCTTAATGGGCTAAATTTTATTTTTTTCCATTTCATAGGCCTTAAACCTGTATATTTTTCTAATAAGCCCAATAAACACATTAATTTTTTCAAAAAATCCAATGGGCCCATTTTTGTTAAATATGTTATGTGAAATTTTATTATTTGAATACATAATTTTTATTTGTTACAATTTAGTTCCTATAATTTTTTGTTCAAATTAAAATGTTTCTCTCCCATATTTCTAGAGTTTAATGATGTCATGCATGATGCAATCCATAAAATGAAAAAAAAATAATTAATTTGAATCAAAACAAAATCTAAAAAATCAAAAAATAAAATAAATATTACATGAGAAAAGAAAAAAAAACCCTAGAGAACTCTAGGATGATTTCTGCCAAGGGACTTTTTCTTTAGCCCTTAGCTGACTTCCATCCTCTATTTAAGTTTCTTGATTTTGGTCCCTTAGGTTTTTGGAAGAAAAAAAACAAAAAAAAAACACTAAAATACATGAATTTTCAAGCTTTTTTAAGGTTTCTTTTTTTCTTTTGTAAAATTCTTAATTTTTGTTCATTTGTTGTTTGATTCATCCTTTAAATGAGCCTAATGAATACTTATGCTCATGAATTTTGACAAATGTTGAAAGGCCAAAAACGATGGCTATGATTAAAGTTTTTGATTTTGTTGTTTTAGTTAATTTTCACTAGAAATAGTTTGATTTTTATTGAGATTATTTATGATTATTGGTAGATATATTGTTATTTTCATGAACATATGCTTATGTTATTTTTCTTAATATCTTCATATTGATTTGTTCATTATTTATTATGTTTTTATACTTACTTATGCTTGGTAAAAATTATAACATGCATGTATATTAATATTCATGAAAACATGAGATGAAAAAATCATTTTTTTGCTGAAACATCATGCTAGCCGAACCATGCACGAGCTTGTTTGTGATGTTTTGATTTTTTTAGGTTATTTTGTAAATATGAAAATCTTAGGGACTAAATTGTAAAAATAAAAAACTTTGTTTCTATGGCCATCCTAGCTTGGCCAAATTATGTAAACACTTTTAGAAGTGTTTTCATGCTTGGTTTTACATGTCTAAATGTGTTTTATGCATTTTTCATCGCTTTAGGGTTATTTTGTAATTTTAAAAAATTTAAGGACTTATTTGTAAAAATTACAAAATTTTTATTCGTTGGCCATAGGTGTTTGGCTGAATTGATATTATGATCATTGGTATGATTTCCATAATTTTTCGTAATGCGATTTATGTTATTTTTCGATGTTTGTTTTGTGTTGGAACTATTTTGCATACTTAGAAACTTTCAACGATCATTTATAAAAACTTAGTATTTTTCTAGCATTCCTCTAGTCCTTTAGAGGGATGTAGAAATTATTAAAACTTTTTGTATTCTTTTTGTTTTTCGATAGAGGTATGAACTGCAATTTTGAAATGTTTAAGGACCTATTAGCAATTTTTGCATTATAGGTCCCTTTTGATATTTAAGTTACAATTGGAGGGAATTGTCATTTCATATCCTTTCTGAGTTCTCTAGGTTACCAGGATACTTTTATGTCAAAAATAAACTTTAAGGATATTTTAGTAATTTTTTAGAACTGAGTCCTATGTGATTATCAGGATACTTTTATCTTAAAGGTGTATAGTAGGAACATCTTCGTTTATTTATGATGTCGTCAAGTCTTCTAGGTTACCATGATACGTCTAGGTCAAAGGTACACACTAGTGATATTTTGGTAATTTTTCCTATAATTGAGTCTTTTATGATCACAATGATACTTATTTGTCAAAGGCACAAAGTGAGGATAGGTTCATCTTTTTATGAAGTTATCGAGTTCTTAGAGTATCAGGATACTTCTATGTCAAAAATGCACTTTAAGAGCATTTTAGTAATTTAAATCAGAACCAAGTTCTATGTGAGCACCGAGATATTTCTATGTTAAATATGTACACTAGGAATAGGTTCGCTTATTTATGAAGTTTTTAAATCTCTTAGGATACGGGATACTTATATGTTGAAGGTACTCCTTAGAACCATTGCATTAATTTATTTCAGAATCATGTCCTTTAGAGTCACCAAGATACTTTTATGTCAAAGGTATACCTTAGGGCACATGTTGGTCATTCGACCACATTAGGATCCTTAGAGTTGAGTTTAATACATTTTGTCTAAACCATGTCTTAAAGAATTTCTATATTATTACTTAAATAAAATTAAAATTTTTGCAAATCAAGGCAATGTCTTTGATGCTAAAATATCACCTAGAATTTCTCTTAGCATACGAGAGAGGTTCTACGGATTATTTTAACAACAAAATATCCTTTTTAAAGTGAAAATCAAGATTCTCCATAAATTTCAAAAAATAAAACCTTTTATATTCCATCACTTTTCTAGCGGAGTACAAAAGATATTTTGATTTTTAAGATTTTTTGTATTCTCCCAACTCCCCAACAGTGTAAAAAAGAGAATGATTAAAACTTTTGTGTTCTTCTAGTTCTACGAAAAAGTGCAAAAGATATTTTAATTTTTAAAAATATTAAAAACCTGATTTTCTCATTCGAAATAATAAATATGTTTCATAAAATTTTATTTTGGATATATGGGAATTATAATTAAATATCAAATATTGAAACCAAATTAAATTTAAACTTATATTAACACATGATTAATAAAGTACCAATCCTTGAGCATCACGAGAAAGTCGATCTTTACTTATAATTGTAACCAGCTCTTGGAACCTTTCATGTGATCTTTGTTATCAACGTGGACCTTAGATTTTATTTTTGTGGGTTTTGTAACCCTTGAAATGCAAACTTCGATAGATGATCGATCTCACCTAGCTAAAATAAAATTAGTGGTGACTTCAGAAAAATGATTTTTTCGTAATGGTTATATAGGTTAAGTCGAGTAAGCAATTCATCTCGACAACTTAGTCCTCAGATATAAAAAAGAATAATAAATAATATTAATAATGATATGGGCCCTTCAAAAATAAAAGAATGATGATATATAGATATATATAAAAACAAGGAGTACGCCCTATATTTTAAGTCAGGCTAATTAGCATTCATATTCGGACTATGTTACAATAGTTCTTTACTAGTTTCTCATAATATGGGGCACATAAAATGTTGACGAACATTATGGTCATCTTTTTCTCAGTTAGAGAGGGTTAGACCAAAGCTGCCTCTTCCCTCCATCTTTGAGCACATTGCCTGAAACTTTCGGTTGGCTTTTTCTTTAAGTTCATAAGGGAGAAACAATCGAGAGCCTAATCCAACACGTGTTGGTACTAGTTCAAAAAGGCTTTGGCTAGGTCGACCCATGATTGAATCTTGACATTATCAAGTTCAATGCACCATCGGGAGGCCACCTTTGTCAAACTATGTTGTAAACAGTGGATGATGAGTTTTTCATCTGTTTTGCACCCGACCATCTTCTTGAGGTACATCTAAATATGCATGGTGGGGCCAGTAGTTCCATTGAACTTCTTAAACTTTGGTATCTTAAACTTTGGAGGAATAACTAGGTTGGACATCAGAGATAATAATACTGTATCTATAGCTTTAAACTTGTCACTTTCCTTAATGACTCGAAGATGTTTTTCTTGAAGTTGATATTTATCCATTTCATCAACAGACATTGCAAGCATTTTACCATTTATTATTTTTAGCTCATCTTGATTAAGGGCTATGGGATCGGCTAGAGAAACCTCCATTTTGCTCCATGAAAATAAAAAAAAATTAATTAGTTGACATAGGGTTTACATATATCATCGATAGTACCAGTGGGCTAGTGCTGTGTTATGCTATTACTTTTGATGGTTTCTTTCTTGGTAGCTTCGGTACTACCGGTAGGGTGATTTTTAGTATCCACAGTAATGATTTCTGGTATCCATAGTACTAGCCTGCCCCTTTTCTTTTGTGGAAGCTATCATTATAAGCTTCATGATTTGAGCTTGCATTTCATCTTGCCAACAAAACATTTGGTCTTGAGATACTTTGTACGTCAACTTGAGTTGCTTGATGCATTTTTGGTGATCATTTCCACGATCCATTTGTGATAGGGGTATTGTAGCAGTGTACAATTTTTAGTTTTGTGTTCCTTGTTTGATTTCAGAATCCTTTGCACTTTTATGACCATTCCCTTATTACACTTTTTATTTTAAATGTGTTTTATTAATGATTATTTTATGATGAGATAATGATGAATATGGTGTCATAATGATTATTGATATAGATTCATAAATAAGACAATGCAAGAATGAGTTAAATATGCAAATGCAATAAAGACAACTGGCTCATAGAACAGCTATTACAATAACATCTTTCATAGAGCAATAAATAGAGTTTTAACATGATTACATCCGAAAATATCTAATACGATTATATTGTTTAATCGTATGTTTTAAAAAATTCAAAAACTACTGCTTATAGTTGCCAATAGGTATGATGTCTCACCTCAAGGACCAAGCTACCTTGATCATTTCATCTGCCTCTAATTGGGTTATCTAAATTTGCTTGGTGAGGTGATGATGTGTTCTTGATAATTCAAGCATGCTTGGTTAATCATCGCTTACCACTTTCATCTTCATTGTTTGGAGGCTCTCACCAACTTAGTGATACAATCTTGGTGAGCTTAGAGGGAATGCTTTAGACCTTGAACTTTGAGTGTTATGATTTTATTCTCAACCATGCTGGCTCTCAAGCCCTATACTTGAGCTTCAAGTCATCGATTCCTCTTTTAGTAAGTTGATCTAAGGGCATGAGACTTTATAAGCTTTTTTCTATAGGCTTGGGCCTTTTTTCCATTAATTTAGTTCTTTACTAAGGGTAGCAAACTCTGCCTCTCATTCAGCTAATGCTTGGTGATGCATTAGGACTTATTCCTTTTTCAAAGCGCCATATAGTCCTTAGTCAAACTTTTGATATCCCTCTTGAAGTGATCTCTCTCTTTAACCATTCAATTCATCTTAACACTTCAGAGATAAATGTTCACCTCTAACTAACTTTCTTTTCTCCCATCAACTGAACAATATTTATGGCAAAGGCAGCCTTTTTTGTTCAAATTCCCATCTAAGTAGTTCAACTTTAGAATATTACTCATCCTTCGAGATGTCCTAAAATTTGGTAAAGATAAAATGTTGTTGATGGAGTTGATCCTTAATTCATCATACCTTGAGTCATAACGCTTCCTCTCTAATATCTTCCCATATAATGAACCTTCCTCTAAGCAAGGAATGCTTATTGGACTTTCAATTTATAGTTGGTTTCTCCATATCCAAAGTCCTAGAACTTAAGGTTTTCAAAGATTACCAGCATTAGAATTATCGTAAAACTAGGAAGGGTGTATAGCTGGTGCTTCTCTATAACCCTATAAATGGCATGCAAGTATAGTTTCTGTATCTGTATATGATTTATTAGAGGGATATCCATAGAGCCTTCCATGTATCTTCTTCTCTGAGATTTTGAAATTTTTTGACTTATTGTTCTTCAGAATTATCTTGGGGCCATTCTTTCTCAAGGACTTTGGAGAGAAGGCTAAAGTTAGAAAAAAAATTGTGCATCATCTTGTTTTCTTCAATGTGAAAGTTATTAGCAAGCCAAATGCAGGGGAATGGGGCATATCTGATGAATCTACCTATCCTTGTTTTCTTGCAAAAGCTAAGGGCTTAACTGGTCTTAGAATGATGGTAGATGTAAGGTTGATGTTGCAACACAAGCGAAAAAAAATCTGCTAATACTACTTCCACATGCCCCAAGGTGTTCGAGAATATGACCAACTTGTATATCACTATGGCAAAGACATCTCGGATTGATGATATTTGACATTGATTCCTACAAAGTAGCCTAAAAAATGCATTCACTATTCCTTTTTATCTTAACATGGCCATTAATCCAAGACTCGATGGCTATAAGGATTTATGCTAGTTTCTTCTTGAAAGTAAAAGGTTCTAGTGCTTTACAATATTACCTACCGAACTTGGCTCTCTCGATGTTGTGCAATGCAGTGTATTCATTGATGTGGGAGTCAAATTCTTTTGATTGATGGTGAAACATTGGGATGCCAGATTCTAAAACTATGATGCCACTCGCATCAGGCAAAAGTCTAATCGGACTTAAAGTAATAGAGCTACATCCCCATATCTTTTTATGAATGACTTTTTCTCACTAATGTCCCAACTAACCCATATGTGCTTTAGATTATGCTAGTCATTTTGATGGTACCTTATCTTGACTTTCCCATGTGTCCTTGAGACATAGTCGAGCTTAAGGATATCTCTATCTTTGCTCTATGAACCCTTTGACCATGCTCTGATTTCTTTAAAAGACTTAAGAATAGGAACAAATTATGGCCTTATGATAGATACCCCTTGTTGAACACTGAACCTTTAGCCAATTATCCTATAATGATGATTATGATACATGAAACATGTAACAATCAAGGAACAAAAGGAAAATAGGTTAATGACAATGCAAAATAAAACATAGAAGAATAAAGAATGGAAGACCAAAAATAAATCATAAAAAATGCCCTAAAAATAGGCAGTACAATGCCTGAAGGCGGACATGACAATTATAAGTATCATGACAAGGTAAATACCTAGAGACAACATAATGTGTCCGGGTAAAAATAACCTTGCTTAGTGATAGGATACCTCTAAAGATAAGCTGAGAACCCATACGTCAACGTACTTATGCCCTTGCTTAGTATTTGATATGCATTAAGCCGTCTATTGGACAACATAATGGCTTATTCAGGTGAAGTTTTACCTTGATCAAAATGGTATGATGCCTCTTTGGGAAAAACTAACTGATTAAGGAGTGACGTTTGTTTATCACCATTTAAAATAGGATATGCATTAGGCCACCATTAGGCAACATAATGGCTTTTCAAGTTAAATACGACTTCTTTTAAGGTGACAAGGTGCTTTTAAGTGATGACATTTATTTACCATCACTCATTTATTGATGAAGGTTAGCCATCGATTAGACAACATAACATCATATCCTCAAACAAACATGACACACATAGGTGACTATTCATTCACTAGTGTCTACATAACTATGGCATGCAAGAGTCAAGGTTAGAAGTTTTTCCTCTAGTGTCATTATTCTTCAGGTCATTCTAGCAGCATTTCGACATGGTTTGACATGGTTTAACTTGTAGGGTTCATTATATGAGTTTGAGTTGACATCTAAATTGGTATCCAAATCGCTTTTCCATCCGGTAAGGACAACCAAGGCATCTTGATCCTAGGCCCATTGTAGGCCTAGTGGAACAAGTTTGATTCAGTGGATGTGTTTCTCTATACAAATGCAAAAGGGTATGTAGGATAAACATAGGTACTTTACACCCAAAAAGGTAATACTATGCATATGCGAAATGGTACTCAGAAAGGTAGATAGCTCACTTCCTCCTAATAATTGGGACCATAACCTCACCATGGAGTTGGTAGGAGTCTAAATGCAAATGTAAGTGCATAGTGTGTATCACGGAAATAGTTAAACTTTTAATTGAACCTTGTATTTCCATATTTATTGAATTGAATCTATTAAGGAACAAAATAGTCTCTGATGATCACATGACAAAAATCACAACGAATAAGAGATTAGTAAATAAAAGTGGAAGTCAATTATAGTTGAATAACAAACTAGAACAAAAAAAAAACTGAGAACCAGGTAAGACACAACTAGTTATAGGCCTAACATTTTAAATTATCCTTAATTGAGCCACCAAGCTATCAACGACATGCCTTTCATGAAGGAAGCACGTGCAAATTAAAAGCATTTCTTGATTAAGGAATATCCTCTCGATCAAAACTTTCTTTTTCAACGTGATAGGAGTGAGAAAGTATGAATTCTTGACTTTTGACCATGAAAAGAAACTGTCAGACAAATCGCTCATCCAACTAGTCTCAAGTGGCCACCATGAAGTGGCCAATAATTGGGAGTCATCACCAATCATTTACGCTAGGTGTGATCGAATGCCTATTGAAAATGACATTTCAAGTTACAAAACTTAAAACATCAATTTCAAAGTCTCCCAGGTCTAAAGTTCTAACGGTTGCGTTCAAGAGTTTGTTACGGGCAAAGAGGTAGACCCTTTCCGTGATGCCCAAAATCGATATCTTCTACCCATGTATTACTCTATTCTTGGTTCCTTTAATATTGACTTATTATTATTTAAATATAATCTCTTTCTTATGTATGAATTTAAATAAAATAAACCTGAGTTTTAGAAAAAAATTAAATCATTTATGCACCTTGGAGAGTTGGGGAACATAGGGTTTTTTATTAAAATGTTCTCCAGATTTAGTTTTTGAAAATTGGATATTTTGTGTCAAAATATAGAACATTTCCTTATAATTTTTGAAAAATGATTTTGAAAATATGGACACAAGATGACCATCACAAAGGAAGCATATTAGTTAGATGATAAAATGAGCTAATATTGCATAAAATAGATCACATAAAACGACAAAAGAGAAAAGGGGAAAGATAATCAAAATGTATCTTGTAATTATCATCAATTATTTTGAAACAACCAAGTATGACAATTTTAGAGATACGTTAGGATCCATTGACTTATAGAGTCATAAAAATTGAGTTTGAATATTGAAAACTTTAAAAGAAATTCGAGGAGAGAAAATTTGAATTTTTTGACAATTTTGAGAAAATGGGATTGACAAATTTAAATTGATGAAATTTAACTATTTTTTAACAATTTTTGAAAAATGAGGTTAGAGTATCCCTTTAAAAGATTGTGTTGGAGTATCCTCTTAGAAGATAGGGTTGGAGTATCCTCATAAATGAAAATTTGGTAAGTTTTGAAATTTGAATAAAGCTTCTAAAAGTGGGATTGGAATATCCTTTCAAAGAACAAAGTTCGAGTGTCCATAATGGAAACTTTAATGATTTTGGAGAGACGAGCTTGAAAGATTTACCTTAACAAAGGTTCAATAATTTCTTGATAAAATGACATTTTTGACAAACTCTTGATGAAATAGGTTATTTTTTACTAAAAAGGAAATTAATAAAAATCTAGCTAACACATCAAAGATTGCTTATGCCTTGATCCGAACCTATGGGGTCAATACATATATTTTGACTCCAACAGATAATCGGTGCCACTTAGAGACATTTGAATGTCTTAGAGTGGGAATTTGAAAAATTCAATTAATTTTGACTAATGCTAAAAACAGGGGATAGCATCACACTGTCCCTTTTTTTGAATTTATTTTAGGCAAATTTGTAGGTGCTAGAAGCCAAATGAGTTACCATTAGAAAGGTGACTCAATAAGGTTTACTAGAAAAATATTCCAAAGGTCCTAACAAATTACCTTTCAGGTGGAAATAATTTCTAAAGCCAGATCAAACGCGACACTAATAGCATATGCAAAGAACAAGATGTGATGAATTTTGAAAAATTATTCTCGGCTTATGCAGAATCATTAAATCACGGACAATACCTTTTTTGGAAAGGGAATTTCATGAACTTTCTCCAAAAAGATATTTTTAAAATTCATAAAAATCATCTAATGGGTCAAAATAGCCAAAGCAGAATGTAGATCGCTAATTCTACGGGTCCTAGATAGCCTTAATTCAAAAAAACTGTATCTCCCTTATCTAGAATAATCCAATGGCGAACAAGATACTATTGGAAAGATAATTGCACTCCAATTTAGAGAAAAATATCAAAAATCTGGGGTTCAAAATAATTTTTTATGTTGTGACAACAGTGCTATCATGACAAAAATAGAGGAGTTTTTGGTTTTTTGAAGTTTCTTAGCTCTAAACTCGAGCTATGGATATCTAAATGTCCATGAAAGTAGAAAAATAGTGACACAGGCTTCACAAGTTCATCTCAAAATACTAGAGTGATTTAGGATGATGAAACAACCCATTGACCATGTCACAAGGACTCTAAGCTAGGAATAAGCCGCGAATAACTTGGAATAAGAAAAAAAGTATTTTTTAAAAAAAATAAGAATTTTGGCCTCAAAAACCTTTGAATTCAAACATAAAAACTTGATTATATCCCCAATATTAGAGGACTAATGACATAAGAAAAACCTGAAGTCCATGTTAATCTTCATTTATTAAGACTAACATGGCCTCAACTTGGGGAAATTTTGAGAAAATTAGATTTTGATATCAAACAACCAAGCATCTTGACAAACATGAGATGGACCAAACATAACATTCATGTAAATGGGCATAGATAACTTGTTTAGACGTGGAAATATGACATTCTGACATGATATTAGTAACAATAAGAAAATGACAATGGAATATATAGGCATATTCATTTCATGAATGACAACAAGAGTTATGCCATGGAAATGTTGCGAACATGCTTACATAAAGATGAAAAACTAGATGGAATTTCATGGCAACATCAAAACATACTTTCAAGAAAAGCTAAGCACATGGAAACAAAAAAACATGCTAATCCTAAGCTTGCCACATCTAAGGCCATAAAATGCATGAGTTTTTCTAGAACAAAGGTCAAGGTTACATGGATTTTTGGCTCACTAAAGTGATGGAGATGATGAAAAAAATAGAAAATAAGTGACGAAAATATACCAAAAAGCCTTAAACTTTAGGCATTCCTTTAAACAGCAACTTTAACTTGTTTCTCCCTTTTTTTTTGGTTTAGGAAGAAAATAATGAAAATAAGAAGCTTTTTGGTTATATTATTGAAAGGGAGGAGTTTTAAGGATGAAAGTAAGTAAAAGGATAAGTTTTTTAGGCTTTTTCGTATGGATCTGGAAGAGCTACGTGAATAAAATTTTTGGCTTAGGGGAAAAAGGCACAGAAACATTGTTCTCCTCTTTTTTTGCTGAGCCAAAATTGGCTCTTTTATAGGCAAGTGATCAACCAAGATTTAAAAGCTAAAAGCATGGGTAATTTTGAATTTTCTTAATGTACCATGAGGTTAACCTTAGGTAGCATGCTCAGTTGTCTAAAATCCCATTGGTTGACATAATCTGATTAGTGGGACAGAGTTGTTAGTGAAGTCTACAGATGAAAAAAGCTTAACTTTACCTTGAATAAACCATTTAAACCACGAAAATGTCCCATTTTCAAGCTATTTTAGGCCTCATAATTTGTTAAAACCCAATCATAAGTGTTGCTGCATGCCTTTTACCTTCAGACAATCTGAAAAGAGCATGCATGACTTGAAAAAATAAGGTGGCCATGGTGTTAAGCCTTTAGGTTATCCCTTGATCGAGATATGGATCTGGCGCATTAATATAAAAAGGAAGAAGAAGAGACCATCAGGTGAATAACTCATTCGACTAGTCTCAAGAGGCTACCATAAAGTGGCCATAAATTTCGAGTTGCCACCGACCATTTTAGGCTAGGCATGATTGGATGCCTATTAAAACTTAGTATTCTAGGTTACAAAACTTGAAACATCAATTTCAATGTCTATAAGGTCTAAAGATTCATCGTTTGGGTTCAAAAATTGGCTAGTGTAGGGAAGGATTAGCATCCTTACAATGCCCAAAATCAGTACTCGCTAACTATATCTCATTTTGGTTTAGATTTAATCAATTTCACTTTATCATTATTTTGATATAATCCACTTTAATGCATGAATTTCTGTGAAAATTGTAGATTTAGGTTTTAAAAAAAATTATATCACTTGTATGCCCTGGAGATTTGAAAAACATGAGGATTTTTTATGAAAATAATTTTTGAACTAAATTTTATAAATTTGAATATTTCATGTTAAGCACTTGAGAGACACTGACACAGAACATTGTGTAACTTTGGAAAACAATTTTAAAATAGGAATGCACAATGGTTACTACAAAAGGGAAACAGGTTAGTACTACAAAAAAAGAATATAATTATATCACATAAGAGCAATCACACATAAAACATAGAGAAAATGAGGGGTGACCAAAATGCATCCCATAATTGTCTTTGACTATTAATGAATAACCGAGATGACAATGCTAAGACAAGTTTGGATTTAGCGATAACTTGAAGGATAGAAGATAGGTTTTGATTAAATAACCTAGATATTCAAGAAAGAGAATTTAGACTTTTAAGAGAAAAGCATGGCTAGAGTCTTCTCTCAAAAAGCATTATTGGAGTACCTCAATGGTGATGGTTTTGATATGTTCAAAAGAAGGTTTTGATCGAAAACCCTTTTGGGAAGTTTCGGGAGAGAAAATTTAGACTTTTGATAAAAAAGGGTTGGAATATCCCCTCGAAAAGTGGGATTGGAGTATCTTTAAAGGTGAAAATTTTAGATCTACTAAAGAAAGGGTTTTGATTAGTAATCCTGAGAATGTCCAAGAGAGAAAATTCAAGTCTTGAATGAAAAGAGGGGTTGGAGTATCCCCTTAAAAAGTGGGGTTAGAGTGCCCCCCAAAGTTAAAAATTTTGGATGTGTTTAGAAAAAAGGTTTTAATTAGCAATCCTGAAAATGTCTAAAAAAGAGAAAATTTAAGTTTTAAATGAAAAATAGGATTAGAGTATTCCCTTAGAAAGTAGGGCTAGAGTATCCTCGAAAATAAAAATTTTAATATTTATGAAGAAAAAGAATATCTTAGCATAAAAGGTATTTTGAAAATAGAACCCAAGAATTTGAATAAAATTATGTTGTTTTAGCCTTGACCTAAGTCTAAATGACTTATGTTATACGATAGACCCCATGAAGAGTCAATTGGTACACTTTGAGAAGTTTGAACTTCTCGATAAAAGGGATTCGAGAAATTAGGTTGATTTTAAGTGCAAAAGTAGTGGAGAACACCACACAGTGTCTCTTCTTGAATTTGTTTTGGGTAAATTCAGAGGCATTAAGAATCGAACAAAGTTTCATTGGAAAGGTAGGTCGATAAGGTTTAATATAAAAATATTCCAAAAATCTTAGAAAACCATTTTTTAGGTGGACTTAATTTTTAAAATTAGGTTTGTTTTGACACTAGCAGCCTGCGTAGGGGAAAGGGCATTGTAAACAAAAATGTTATGAATAAAATGTAACATGCATAATAGTGAACATGGACAACATATGCAAACAAAAGGGATGGCATTTTAACAAAGGGAGAAAATGACAAAAATGTAAAACGATGACAAGTAAGATGCATGAGAATGTTATCATAGATGTTGGTAAGAACATGTTTAAATAAGTAAAAAATATGCTAGAACCCTTAAGAAGCATTGTGTTTCATGAATCCTACAAAGATGCAAGAAAATACATGACTATGCTCAAAGCATATTAGGGTGAACATTCAAATATAAGGTGAATATGTGAAGGTGGATGAAACTACCAAAAAATGCATGAACAAAGACTATTGTGATAGTAAAAATAGAGCATGGCATATTTAACCACCCAAGCAACATCAAGGCATCAAAAGGATCATCAAGCCAAAGACTATAACAACTAAGACCACAAAAATGCATGAAAACCTTAGAAGGGTCATGGTAACATTAAGAGGCCATTGGGATGATGAGAATGCTGAAAAATCAGAGCATAAGTAAAGAAAAAAAAAATATGCCAAAAGTTTCAGCCTTTTTCTCTGAGCAGCAGCTTTGAGCTCACCTTCTTCATTCTTTTTAATGTTAAATAGTAATAAAATGATAAAAAAGAGCTTTTTGGTTAAAGTATGGATGGAAGAGAGTTTTGAGAGATAATATGAGTGGCATAGAGGGCTTTGGAAGGTGTTTAATGGTGGTTTTAAGGAGTTATGAGAATAAAAAAGGGTTTTTTATTTTTTGGTGGCAGAGTGATATTGAGAGAATGTATGACAGTGAGTATTTTCTTTACTGAGAATGTTTGTATGGTAGGGTTTTTTACTCTCTCTGTGTATGTATCTCTGTATCTTAGCTAAGCCAAAGTTGGCATATATAGAAATGTGAATATGAAGACAAGAAATGCAAAAAGCAAAGGCATTATAGGGTTTTAGTGCAAGTACCTCATGTAGAGGCAAGGTACTACGCTCAACTGCCACGCAAATTCATTGGTTTTCTCAACAAAAATAGTAGATCAAGCCCACCTTATGCAGCTAACCATTCAGAAATATCGACCTTCCTTTTGGCAATTTGTATAATATCATGAAATGTCCTTTACCATTGGCTATTTAGGCCTTAAAAATTTGTTTAAATCTAATCATAAGCTCAAAGTTAAGGCTTGATATGAATTTTGATGATTTTGTGCAAGAAACATGTTTGAATCAGATTTTTAAAGGCTAAAAAATGATTTAAACTAGGCAAAATGCCTTGTTGTATTGATACTAAACATTTTTATTGATGCATAAGGTAATGCTTTTTTACCGATCAGTATCAATACAATGAAGCATGTATCGATACCAAGAGCCAACAAAGGTTTTCAATCTCAAGACTTAGAGGTATCTATCGATACTTCATGGGCTTGTATAGATACTCTTGCTTGAGTATCAATGCATTTGGCCAAAAATCATAATTTTGGCTACTACCAAGGCCTGTATCGATACAAACATGTAAGTATTGATACCACTCATTAGGTCTTGATACCAAACCCTTATTCTATCAATATTACAAGTGTAATTTTAAAATTTTAGTAGTGCAAAAGTTTGATATCAATACCTATGCATCGATATGACTTGTACAAACCTGTGGCTTTCTCATCTACCTCACTTTAGTCGAAAGTGATGGAAAATTGACTATTGTCATTCGTATAACTCCAAGCATGCCAAGATGATAACATCAATGCCTTAGATATGGCTTTTAATGCCTTAAATGATCACCAGACAAAATGAGGTGTCTGCATTTGCACTTTTTTGGCCATTGCTAAGTATCAAGAATAAGGCAAAAACAAATAGGCACCATTTTGTTTAGGGTAAGGTAATTCTTAAAATGTTAGGCCTTTTTTATTCTTTTCTAAGGTTTAACCTTTCCAGATAAACACCAGCTAATATGGACTTTAACTTGATAGGTGCCTTATTCTTTGAGGATAGACTTAGTTGGTGCCTTGCTCTTTTAAGGTCAAACTTAGTTGGTGCTCTATTATTTGAAGACGAACTTGGTTGGTCCCTTGCTCTTTGAGGATAGACTCGGTTGGTGCCCTGCTCTTTGAAGATAGATTATGTTAGTACTTTACTCTTTGAAGACAGACTCGATTGGTCTCTTGCTATTTAAAGATATATTCCGTTAGTGCTTTACTCTTTAAGGACTGACTCAACTAGTGTCAGGCTTTTACAAAGAGACTCAATTGGTGCCCAGCTTTTTATGGACAAAGTAGACTAGTGTTCAACTCTTTACAAGTGGACTTAATTGGTGCCCTGCTCTTTAATAATTGACTCAATTGGTGTCTAGCTTTTTGTGCACTAGAAAAGAAGTATCTATCTCTTTGCAGAGTAGAAAGAAAAAAGGCACCCAGGTCTTTATAGACTAAAAAATAGGCATCCAGCTCTTTGTAAACTAAACAACATGAATTAAAATACCTTTCTTAGGTAGCTTTTTGACTTGTGAGCTTTTGAGGTTAAGGATTCTTACCAAGAACCCTTTAGCTTTTTCAAAACTAAGAAGTTGTACTTGAAGTTCTTTGTTGGCATGACTTCTATGAGCGAGATTTTGTACCAATTGTATGAATGATACATGAAGATGTAAATGCATGATGTAAAGGTGATGATTTTAAAATCCTAATCTGACAATCAATTTTGGCCGCTTCAGTCATTTATTCTTCATAAAGTTTGATAGGGTGATCTCTTTTCTAAGATTCACCAAGCTTGTCCTAAATCTCCCAAGGTTTTGAGTGTTAAGGTTGTTTTTAGAGGAAATGGATAACCTTTACTTGTAAAAAGAAAAAAAGGTCTTGAGCTCGATTGGCCCGTGTTTAAGGATTTGTTATTAAGTTAAGTTTACTAGCGAGTATAGGGATTTCTCTTATCAATTCTGATTTAAGGGTGTTTTTGGTTACTTAGGTGGACTAATCTAAATTTCAGGTGTTTTAATAATAATTGGAAAAAGATTTTTGCCCTTTATCTTTGGGTTGGAATTTGTTGGGGAAAAGGCTTTGGATATGTTTTAAGGATGTAAAGGCCAAGGGTAAGACCAGCTATGGTTCCAAGGTTCATTCTTGATCTTTAGACGCAAAACAAAATTCCTATTAAGTTTCATCTTTCAAAGTAATGCTAGGAACTCTTGTTATCAGTTCTATTTATTTAAAAAGCATTTTCAATTAAATGATAAACATGATACAATATGATATACAAGAGTTACAAACGAATTTTTAAAGAAATCAAGTTATTGTATTTAAAAGAAAAAGGACACATGTTATGACAAATTCTGAGATCACAAAAGATTTAAAGTTACAAAATAGTTAAGAATGGTTTCTCAGGCTGCTTAGCCCTTGATGCCAATGACATAAATCTTCCATCAAGTGCTTTTGGAGATTTTTTCAAGCGGTTAATCCTTTTGGTATTAGCCTACTCGTGAGAAGATTCTTTAAATTACCCCATGGTATGCTGGTTGCCCCAAGATTGGGTAGCAATTATTTTTTTCAGTACAAGCAAAAATAAAATTCAGTAGAGCGAGTCAACATAGAATATATGGGTTAGTTGTAATTTGGTGTTTTGGTCAAGAAAGAGTGGTTTTGGATTGGGTTAAATCTTAAGGAGATTTTGGTTGTTTATGCCCATTTTTCAAGTTTTCAGCTTGAGTAAGTTCACTTTCTCGGATACTCTCCTTTTAAATCTTCATCCTAGAATCCTTTTAGGCATAGTATTTCTTGACAGAATCAGAATTGACAAGATTAGGGAAATTACTACTATCCATCTCAGTTAACATCAAGGCTCCTTTAGAGCATACACATTTAACCACTTACGGCCCTTCCCAATTAGGAGTCCATTTCCCTTTAGCATCTTTATGAATCAAAAGGATTTGTTTGACTACTAGGTCATCTTTTTGAAACTGACGAGGATGCACCTTTTTGTTATGGGCTTTTATAATAAGTTTTTGATACATTTGCCCGCGATGGATGGCTTTCATTTTTCTCACCTCAATAAGATTTAGCTATTTATATCTATTTTTAACCTATTCAACTTCTTCAAGTTGTAATTCCATCAAGATTCTGAATAAGGAGATTTCAACCACAATATATGGAATAGCCTTTATGTCGTAAACCAGGGAAAATAGGGTAGCACTTGTAGAAGTTTGAATTGTTGTATGATAAGCATGTAGTGCAAAAAGTAACTTTTCATGCCAATCCTTATATGTTTCAAGCATTTTTTCGACTATTCTTTTAATATTCTTGTTAGCTACTTTGACTACCCTATTCATTGTTGAATGATATGGCATCAAGTTATGATGTTGAATTTTAAATTAGGAAGAGACTACTTGCATTATCTTGTTTTCAAGTTGCGTGCATTATCCATGATGATTTGTTCGGGAAGGTTATATCTATAGATAATGTCTTGTTTCTTAAATTTACACACAATGGACTTGGTGACATCAGCATAAGCACCTACCTCTGCCCATTTCATGAAATAATCTCTAGCAACCAAAATAAAGTAGTGTCCATTAGAAGCCATAGGGATGATTGGTCTAATCATATCCATGCCCCACATAAAAAAAAGGCCATAGAGCTGTCATAACATTTAAAGGTGATGGCGAGACATGGATCTTGTCTACGCAGACTTTGCAATTATGGCTATTTCAAGCATGGTCAATATAATTTTTTTGAAAGTCAACCAATAATAGCCTAATTGCATGACTTGTTTTGCCATTTAATGTTCATTGCCATATGTGCCATAGATTTCTTCATGGATTTCTTAAAGAATTCTTTTAGCTTTAGAGGCATCCATGCACCAGAGACGCACTTGATCCCAACCTTTGTTATATAAAATTCCAACATCCAAAAAAAAAGCTCCTAGCCAATCTGCAGATGGTTCTCTTATTACTTTCAGTGGCACACTTAGGGCATTCTTGATCTCTGTTGTACTAAAGGATGTCATGATACCATGGAGAGTCATCCTTCTCTTTTTTGACATTCTAACAACATCCAAGAGTTGTATAAATGCTTATCTAAATGAAAGCAACATTTAAATCTTGATTCACCTTGAACATGAATGACAAGGTAGCCAAGGCGTCAGTTTTTTAGTTTTTTTCTTGACGTAAATGCTAAAACCTAATATCATTAAATTCTTTTATGAGTTTTAAGACTAGCTTTCCATAATGAATCAGTTTAATGTTCGTCATTCTCCTTTTAGTTCGTAAATGACTAGGGCTAAATCTCTAAATACTCATAGAGTCCTGATACTTTTTTCAATAGTGGCTTGAAGTCCCATGACGTAAGGTTCACATTTAGCTATATTGTTAGTACAATTGAAATTCAATACTGTAGTGAAAGGAAAGTAGTTTCCATTTAGTGAGATAAGAATTACCCCAATTCTATGCCCTAATGCATTTGAAGCTCCATCAAAGTACATTTTCCAAGATGAACTACAATCAATAGTATCTTCTACCTTAGATATACACATCAGATTTTCATCAAAAAATTTGAAGTCTAAAGATGGATAGTTATCCATTACTTGGCTTGTCAAGAAGTCCGCTATTGTGCACCCTTGTTGGCCCTCTAGTTTACATACACAATGTCATATTTAGAGAGCAAGACTTACCACCTAGCTAATCTTTCTAACGAGGTAGGGGCCTCGTATAAATTCCTAATGGGATCAAGTTTGGCAATCAGCCATGTGGTATGGTATAACATGTGTTACTTTAACCTCCAAGTGGCCTATGCTAGAGCATAACATTATTTTTCTACTTCTGAATAGATATTCTCACACTCTGTGAATTTCTTGTTTGAGTAATAGATAGCCTACTCCTTCTTACCTGACTCATCATATTGACAAAATACATTACCCATTGACCCTCAAAGATGAATACAGACAAGATCAAAGGTCAGCTAGGCACTGGTGGCATAAGTATTGGCAGGCTCGAAAGGTAATGTTTAACTTTATCAAAGGCTTTCTAGCATTCTTCATTCCATTCTCTAAGATTTTGTTTTTAAAGTAGCTAAAAGATTAGATCATATTTATCGGTTAGCTGAGATATAAACCAAGCTATGTAGTTCAATCTTTCCAAAAAATCCCTCACTTCTTTTTAGGTTTAAGGCAATGATTGGCTTTGAATGGCCTTGACTTTCTCAAGATCGACCTCTATTCCTTTTTCACTCAAAATGAATCCCAATAACTTGCAGGATATGGCACCAAAGGTGCATTTAAGGGATTTAACTTGAGCTAGCATTTACAAAGCTGTTTGAAGAGTTTTCGTTAGTCAACAACATGCTTACGCTCCTTCGATGATTTAGCGATCATATCATCTACATAAACCTCTATGTCTTTGTGCATGACATCATGGAACAAGGTTGCCATTGTCTTTTGATACGTTGCCCAGACATTTTTTAGCCCAAAGGGCATTACTTTGTAGCAAAAAATGCTTCAAACGGCCATAAGAGTGGTTTTCTCCATATCCTCAACTGCCATTTTAATCTAGTTGTACCTTGAAAATTCATCCATGAAGGAAAACAGTGCATTTTTGGTCGTTTCGTCTACTAAAGTATCGATGTGAGGTAAAAAAAATTATCCTTTAAGCTGGCTTGGTTTAGGCCCTTATAATCTACATACATTCGAACCTTACCATCCTTGTTAGATATCGAGACTATATTGGCCACCTATTCTGAGTATTTAGCTACTTCGAGGAATCCTCCTCAAATTGCTTTTTTACTTCTTTTTTAATCTTTAAAAACATCTCCAATTTCATTCTTCTAAGCTTTTGTTGTATTTTTTTGCATTCAGGTTGAAGAGATATTTATAGACCACTATGTTGATGTCTAATTCGGGCATGTCTTGGTAGGACTAGGCAAACACATCCTGATATTCTTAGAGAAGGCTTATCACTTCAGTTCAAGTTGATGGGTTTATAGAGGTTTCAATTTGGACTTTTTTTAATCTTCTTTCATTTTGAGGTTTATGGTTTCAATGGGCTCTTTGTGAGGTCATATTTGTTTCTTCTTGTTGTTCTATTAATCTTAATAGGTGTAGAGGTACGGGACTCTCTTTACAATCTTTTCCGGACTTGACTTCATTGATGTAGATTAATTACTCAAAATTAATGTCTAGAATCTTAGCATGAATATTCATATCACTTTCATTTGGGTATATAAAAATATGGAAAAAGATCAATATAAGTGGGAAAATATGTAAAGGAAAGTCTACGAGTTGGCAAGAATTATAAAATGGACATAAAAGATGAAATACATAATATTTAGTCATTATAATTAATAATACTTAACAAAAAAAAGCCTATACAAAGGATCCCACAATGCTTTTGGGTGAAAGCATACAGGTTTAGTTCATAACATTACTTTAAGATAGATTTGAATAGTATAGGAACCTCAGCTTCAGTTTAAACACTTGGAACAAAAATTGGAAACCATAAATTAGTCTCTCAGACTATTATTGACGTCTCGACTCACTGAACACATTAATCGAAAGATCTTAAATGCCTTGTTTAGTATGATGCAACATTGTTAGAGGCGACATTCACATAAACCTTTAAATAGAAACTTTCCCGAAGCAATGGAAATATCATTGATTCTTGCGCCAAGTCTTGTCCCAACAATTGACCTATCCTCTTCCCATGGTTTTTTTAGCTTGTTTTCATTTCTGTTATACGTTAGGCTTAAACTTTAACCCTTTTTTGTCAAACTAGTAAACAACTTTTAGGGTTCTAATAATTCCCTAAAAATATTTTCGAGTCTCTTTCTAGCCCAGGCACATTTGCCAACAATTAACTTTAAACCTATATGAGTGCTCTTTGATAGATAAGGCTCAACCATTGGCAACCTTTCTTTGACATAAGTGGCATTGACAAACTTAAAGGACTGAAATGAGAATTGCAAAACATCATCATCAGGCTCAATATATGAGGCTTCAGTTAAAGCAGCAACAATAATATCTTCCTCTTCTCTGATGATAACAACCTTGTTTTCAATCATGAATTTTAACTTTTAGTGCAATGATAATAGTACTGCCCTCACGAAGTGAATCCAGGGCTTTACTAATAGGCAATTACATGACAAAGTGATGTTCATCACATGGAAGTTGACTTCATAAGTGCATGGGCCAATTTGGAGTGGAATGGTGATGTTTCCCATAACTTTTTTTATAAGTTCCATCAAACACTGGAACAACTGTGTGACTATTCTAGATATGAAACACATCAATGGGAAGCGTGTTCAAACATGATATGGACATTACATTCAGAGCTGACCCATTATCAATAACCATTTTAGGCAACATCCTACCTTTGTAGTATATGGTGATATGAAGGGCTTTATAGTTTCCTCTTCCTCTATGAGGGATTTCATCATCGCTAAAAGATATAGAGTTGTTGATAGCGATGTTGCTTACTAGACGATCCAACTAACCTATAGAGATGTTCGGAGGGACGTATGCCTTATTCAAGACCTTGAGGAGACCATTCTTTTGAGCTTTAGAGTTCAATAATAATGACGGCACATATATCTTGATGGGTTACTTCCTTAACTAATCAATAATGTTGTGTTCATCGTGCTGAATTAACTAAAGGAATTTAGTAGCATCTTTCTCACGGCTCCTTAATAGCTTTTAGGTCTAGTCCTTAGGCTATAAACTTCAATGCTTGAGGAATAATAGTGGTGTTCTTTCTAGTAGACTTCACTTCTTGATGCAACTAGGGCATAACATCTGTTATTTCGAGTTAGGTGGCTTACCTCTGAAAGATCAATGTTTATTGCATATTGACTAGATTATTTAGAGATTAAAGTTTTGCTTTCATATTTCCAAGGAACTGCCTTTTATCCTTATAAGGAAAACGAGATGGAAGTTGAATGATCATCTTCGATGTTGGCTAAATAGGGATAATTTTGACTCTCGATCAGTTGCCAAATAAAATCAACAGCCTTTCAATCCCTCAAGGAGGATTGCTTTTACCCCTCTCCATGGCATTGATAGATGTACTGCATTTGGTAACAGTGTATATAAGGCTTGCTTTTTATCATAGAATTCAATGTTGCCCTCATCCATCATTCTTTGAAGCTCTTTGCACATTTAAAAGGTATGGCCATATATGGTATGGAAATCGTAAAAGTCATTAGTTTCTTTCCTTGTCCTTTCAACCCTGTTAACTAAATCAGCTTGAACCAAGATTTACCAAACTGAGTCATTGGCATTCTCACTTCGTTTGTAGTCTTTGCGATCTTGCAGTCCTCTTCAATAGACATTTTTTGCATCAAATTCAGTACAGCCTAGGATGAGCTAGTTCTTACACTAGATTTTGGCCTTTTGTTCAGTCTAAACTTTTTTTTTCCTTTACCCTTAAAGGTATTTTTGTCTAAGTCACTTTTCATGTCCTTATCAATCATTACACCTAATATGACTACATATGTGAAGTTCTTTGGATGGCTCTTTAGTATCTTATCATAATAAAAGGTTTTGTCGATCCTTACTTGTGATTGTAACTAACACTCAGACCCTTTTATATGATCTCTGGTTTGATCGCGAACTCAAAGTTAATAATTTTGGGTTTCGTAACCCTCAAAATACAAACTCTGATAGGTGGCCAATCTCACCTAGCCCAAATAGATTGGTGGTGACTCTAAATAAATGTCATTTCATAATGACTATTTAAGGTTTAGTTGAGTGTGCGATTCATCTCAACCACTCGATCCCCAAAATAAGAAAATGTCGATAACGATATGGTCTATAGAAATAACAAAATATAAAATAGTGATAAATTTAACAAATATAGAGTGAAGGCCATTTAAGCCGGCTTGGTTAGGATTCGTATCTGGGCCATGTTATGACAGTTTGGTGACTCCACTCGGAACGTCTAGAGAGTTAGGACTAAAATTAATTAGTTGTTAAATAAATTTCAATTAATTTGGTTTCAATTGATATCTAATTTTAAATCCCCTTTTTAAAATTTTCCTTTCCATTATATTTATATTTATTTTGCACTAATCTTTTGTGTTTGCGTTTGTCTGTCGGGGATTAGGACAATAGGTTTTATTTTTAATGTGGTGTCATAAAAAGGTAAATTTGTCCTTTCACACACATTATGCACATTGTGCAGTAGTTTTTCCTCTGTAAATATGGTGGGGGCATAGGTACCTAATATTTTAGGAGGTGGTGAAGTAGCTCTGCCTTCTGAGGTGTTAGCCTCTGTCTGGGCTAGCGAAAAGCCTACCGGTGTAGATTCTTACATCTACCCGAGGTGTTAGCCTTATTATGGACATGGAAGACACGCCCACTCGAATTGAACCCATTCCGACATGGATCCACGATGGATAAGGATAACGTACCTCGTTAGTCCTTTTAGGACTGAGATATTCGAGAACCTAATTAGAGGTCTGACATAAACCACATATAGTGAACCATACTAACTTCCTAGTCAAAGCCATGCCCAATTTTAGATGTCACCAAAATTAGGGAAACATGAAGGGATAAAGTTATGTTTTCCTTTTTTATTTTTTACTTTTAATATCTTGTTTGAATGATTAGCGATTCTTTTTACCTTATTTGAATAATTTATGATTTTATTATTTTGAAGTTTTATTTAAATTTAATATTTCCTAAAGATACTGATTCATTTTTTTATGCGTCTTTCATCTTTTATATGCATATAGGAATGCTTGCTTTAAAAAGATTCCAACTCAGATCAAATTTTATTTAATTTTATGGCAAAACCAATACATGCAATGATTATTTCCAAGGAACTTAAAAGGGTTTGGTCTAAGCCTGAATTTAACCAGAAAAGGGATAGGGACTGTGTAGCAAAAGGTTTTATGTCAGAATTGCCAAAGATCACTCATTTAGACCTTCACCAAAATAATTTGAGAGAATTAGACGAAATATGGGATCAGTGGGAGAGTGCGAAGCAAACTCAATTCACAGTAAAGTATAGACAGATTGCCCTCTTGCTCAAAATACACAAGGATGAATAGTTAGTTACAGCTATGATTGAGTTTTGGGATCCGTCATTTCGATGTCTTTCACTGAAGGATATTTTAGTAATTTTCCTAAAACTGATTCCTATGTGATCATCGAGACACTTCTATGTCAAAGATGTATAGTAGGAATAGGTTCTTTTGCTTATAAAGATATCAAGTCCTCTAGGTTATTGAGATGCTTCTACGTCGAAGGTACACTTTAGTGGTATTTTAGTAATTTACCTTAGAATCGAGTCGTTTATGATCACTGAGATACTAATATTTTAAAGGTGCATAATGGGGATAGGTTCATCTTTTTATGAAATTATAAAATCCTTTAAAGTTGTCGGGATACTTTAATGTCGAAGGTAAACCTTAGGGAAAATTTTAGTAATTTTCTTGGAACCGATTCCTATGTGATCACTAGGATACTTCTAAGTCAAAGGTGTACAGTAGGAATAGGTTCATTTGTTTATAAAGATATCAAGTCTTCTAGGTTATTAGGATACCTCTATGTCAAAGGTACACCTTAAGGGTATTTTAGTAATTTATCTTGAAACTAAGTCTTTTCTGATCGCTTGGATACTTATATGTTGAAGGAGCGATAGGGATATATTCATATTTTTGTAAAATTATAGAATCCTCTAGTTTACTGTGATACTTCTATGTTGATGGTATATTTAGGTATTTTAGTAATTTACATTCGAATCGAGTCCTTTATGATCACCAGCATACTTATATGTCGAAGGTGCATAATAGGGATAGGTTCATCTTTTTATAAAATTATAGAATCCTTTAGGGTTATCGAGATACTTCTACGTCAAGAGTACACTTTAAGCATGTTTTAGTAATTTATATTAAAACCAAGTTTCTATGTGATTATCAGGATACTTATTTTCAAAGGTATAAAGTAGGAATAGGTTCATTAGTTTATGAGGTTTTAGAATCTTTTAGGGTACTAGGATATTTATATGTCGAAGATACACCTTAGGGACACTTCATTAATTTATTTTAGAATCAAATCCTTTAAGGTTACCGGGATACTTTTATGTCGAAAGTGTATTTTAGGGGACATGTTGGTTATTTCTATATAGTTAGGATCCTTAAAGTCGAGTTTAGTACATTTTGTCTAAATCGGGTCTTAAGAAAGTTTTATATTATTAAATAAAATTGGAATTTTTTCAAATCAAGGCAATGTCCTTTTTAAAATAGTACATAAAATTTCTCCCAGTATATGAGAGAGGTTCTACTTATTATTTTAATAACAAGATGTCATTTTTAAAAAATCAAAATCGAGTTTTTTCAAATTTTTCATAAAATAAAACTTTTTGTCTTCATCTGGCTATCCAATGAGGTACAAAAGATCTTTTGATTTCTTAAAACATTTTGGTATTCCATCGACTTTCTAGCGAGGTATGAAAGAGAGCGATTAAAACTTTCGTGGTCTTCTAGTCTTCTAAAAATATGTGAGAGATATTTTGATTTTTGAAAAATTATTAAAAACTCAATTTTCCTATACAGAATAATAAATTTATTTTATGAAAATTTTGACACGTGAGAATTATAATTAAATATCAAATATTGAAATTGAATAAAATCAAATTTTAAATTAATGCATGATTAATATGATACCAATTTTCAAGCATCATGAGTAGGTTGATCTTTCATGCAATCTTTGGTACTTTGGCAGATCTTGGATTTTTTTTAAGGGTTTCATAACCCTTAAAATATGAATTCTTATATGTGACCAATCTCACCTAACCAAATAGATTGGTGCCGACTCTACAATAAATGATTGTTTCCTGATGACTATTTAGAGTTAAATCGAGTGAGCAACTCATATCGACAACTCAGTTTGATAAGAAAAAATAAAAATGATAGGTAGATTTAGATGGGAACAAGGCGTACACCCATCATTTTAAGTCAGGCTAATTAGGATTAGTGTCCTGACCATGTTGCAATAAAAGCAATACTTTAAACAAAGAGCTAGAGGTTGGAGTAACACTTATGAAGAGGGTCGACGTTCTTATGGATCAGTAGCTGAATACTACGAGGAAAGAATAAGAAAATCCTTTCCAAGTGAGTCGAGTTTACTTTAAGGGTGCTATACCAGAATTGGTTAAAGCTTAAGGCAACCAAATGGTCACTGATAATAAGGCAGCGATTAAGTCTACTAAAAAAAATTGATGGAGAAAAGGAAACATTTGCATTGGTTAGCTTGTTCAGCTCATTGTTTTGACTTAGGCCTTAAGGATATTGGACCGTTTTACACACGATCACATTTGGACCGCTAATTTGATGAAAAGGAAGCGACGTGTAGCAAAAGTGTTAGATGAGGCGAGAAAAGTGACTTGCTTTATATACAATCACATTTGGACCGTTGATTTGATGAAAACATATACACATGGGAAGGAAATACTTCCGTCTTGCTCTTACCCAATTTGTCACTCATTGAGTCCAATTAGAAGAAATTACGAGGCAAAAAGCAAGGTTTAAAAGAGATGTTTAATTCAAAGGTCAGTACTTAGTAATTGGTTAGTGAAATTATTTAAAAAATTACCATCTTTCTATAATATCACTGTTTATATATTTAATTTAAATTATATTGCTCTAAAACTTCATAAATGGAGATATACAGGAATTTAAAGAATGAAAATGGGGACAGCAAAAGTCCAAGCCTGCTTATGAAGAAAAAAATTATTGTTTTAATAAAAGAGTTTTTGAAAAAGAAATAGGTGAAATAATAAAAGTTTACGAGCCCCTGGCAAAAGTTTTGCACCTTGTGGATGGTGATGAAAAGCCAACAATGGGCTTTATACATGAGGCTGTTGATAGAGCTAGACGCACCGTTCAACAATGTTGTCCGTATCTTAATATGAAAGAATTATCGCACAATAGATGGAATTTCGTTCTGACTTGCATCCAGTTGGTAAGTAAACCAAGAATTTGTCAAGTAATTAAAAAAAAAACATTTTATGTTTTTATTATTTTATGTTGGAGATGATATTGAACTTTTTTACGTAAATGTTACAATTTTTTTATTATTTACCTAATTAGGCCGGTACAAGATTATTTCTCAAAATGAGTTGGATTTTAGATAATGAATGGAAAATCACCGGTTCAACGATGATTTCCCTTTTTTTTTATTTTCTTTTCAGATTGAATCAATGTTCAGATGCCGCCCATTCAACTGGCGGCTTCCCAGTTGTATATTAAAAAATATATATAACTACAAATTATTTAATTCTATATAACTAAAAAATATCTTTAAAATAAAGTTCAATAATTTAATCAAAAATTTATAATTTAATTTTTATAATTAAAAATTTAAAATTTAATTCTATATTAGATTTTTTTTGGATTAATACGGTTCTAAAAAGATTTTAGATTTTTTGTCCATAATAGAAAAGGCCAAGGCCCACCTAAGGCATAGGTTTTCTTAATGCAACCCCAAACATGGACATAGGTTTTCTAACTTTCTTAATCAAATTGAGTCGGTTTGCCTAACTTATGTTAATATTAATAATAAATTATTTTATTTAGATTTAATTATGAAATTATAAAAATATTGATATAAAAATATTTTAAATTTTTATTGAAATTTAAATATTAATTCAAGCTTTTGAGTTGAGCATGGCTTTATTCAGGCCTAGAAAAGAAATCTAAAATTTTTTTCAAACCATAAGTTGGTCCAATCTGGCCATGAATACCTTTACTTAGAAGTATAAATTTATATTTATTTTTTTCTTTTTAATTATAAAATTTAATTTTATTTTATTTAAATTTAATAACATATTAAAATATTATCGAATTTTCTATTAATATTTAAATAGTAAATCAGACTTTAAAGCTAGGTCAGTGCTATATTAAATATTAAAAATTCAAAAATATTTTTATATTGATATTTTGTTATTTCTATAATTAAATTTAAATAAAAATTTTTTTTAGTAGTAATACAAGTTGGGCAAGCTCGACTCGATCCAAATTAAGAAAACTTATGTCTAAGGTCGAGGCCGCATTAAAAAAACTTATGGCCAAATCGGGCCTCAGCCTCATTCAGGAATGGACAAGAGATCTAAAATTCTTTCGAACCTTGGATTGGCCGGATCGACCCATTAACACTTCACCCTGAAAATATAAAATTATAGTTTAATTTTTTTAATTATAAAAAATTAAATTATAAATTTTTAATTAAATTATTAAACTTTTTTATTTTTTATATACTTTCTAGTTATATAGAATCATATAATTTTTAGTTATATAATTTTTTTACAACATAGAAGAAGGGAAATCGCCTTTTCAATAGGCGTTTTCCCTTCAATCTTTAAAATATATATATATATATATATATTATCCCATCTATTACCCAAGATCAACATATTTTTGCAAATAATCTTGCATTAGCCTAGTTAGAGAAATAATTAAAAAATTATAATATTTAAATAAAAAAGTTGATGATATTGTTATGAATTATGTCTAGGTTATTTTTTCAATCCTCGATTTCAATTTGGCGTGGAGAATTCTATTAATGTACTCAAAGAAATGTTAGAAGGTAGAAGAGCAGTAATAAAAAAAAATTAAAACCTTTTATTGCTACTGAAATAAGAATGACTAACCAGATAGTTTCAAATATTTTTATTTAGAATTTGATAATGTAATTAGAAATGCAATTATTTTTGTTCATTTTTCATTTATTATTCTATTTTTTATTCAGGGTAGTTGTTATTGTTCGGGATAAACATGAGACATTCGGCACTCCGCAGACAAAAAGAGCTTGGAAGCAAATGAATCCGAGTAAATTGTTAATTAAATAATTTAATTTATTCTGTATTATTTAATTACATTGAATATGCAGAAGTTATTTTAGAATTTAAATAATTTAAATACTTTTGTATAACTGAGTGGTGGATCATATATGGCACATTTGTTCCTGCATTATCATGACTAACAGCTAAGGTGTTTAGTCAAATAACTTCTGCATCAATTGTGAACGAAATTGGAGCACATATAGCTATATTTACAAAATGCAAGAAATATATTGTAGTTTCAAAAACTTACAAAAAATATGTGTAGACTCGTTACAACATGAGGCTAAAGATGAGACATCAAAAACGAATGAGCATTGACAAGATAAATGCTAGTTTCAATCCTATTAGCCTTGATCATATATATATTTGAGGATTATGATCCACTAGAAAAATGGCTTCAAGAGAATGAAAATTCTTTGCTAGATGGTGAAAATTCTGATTGGTTGCCTGCAAATAATTTGGATGATGAGATAAATATTGAACAATAACATCAATCTCAAGGACGAGATGTATCTCATTCAAGTTCAAGCGCAACATCAAGCTAGAGTTGATGGTGGGGGTTTTAAATCCACTTGAAGATGGTGATGACGGTCGTCTTAATATTGCTGCTAGTTTTAGTGGTGATAGGGATTGAAATAAGCCTTTTAGCCCACTTTGAGAAGAATTTGGGTTTGGTGGTGGAGCTTCCCATGATATGTCAGAGCATGGAGGTAATCCATCTATTGAATCCGGAAGATTTTGAAGTGAACATAGAGCTCTACTAAAAGGAAGGCAAGAAGCACAAATATGATGTTTCTGGAGGCTGCTCGCGTGGGAGGAGGTTGAATTCTAAGTGACTTTGGGTATAGTGTACAATTACTCAAGGTTATTATCTACCAAGTCAACCTTCACATTTTCAATTTCTTCTTAGTTATCTACCTCCACATGGTTATTATCCACCAGATTAGTCTTATCAACCCCAAACATATCCTTCCCCACCAATGTTTCATCCTCGAATGTATTAAGAAGAGAATGCAAGTTTATATGATTTTTCTTTTTTTGGACAAAGGCCATAGAGACGAGGTCAAGGCAATTCTCAAAGTGAAGTTGAAGATTTTGATCGTCGTCGTCATTCCACTATGTGGTAAAATTTGGGGTGCGCGTCAATAATTTTTAATGGATAAGATTTGAAATTATTTCATTTTTCAGATTATTAAATATGAATGCTTGACATTTAACAATGTTTTTACTTTGTTAATTATTAATATTTTATTTCCTAAAAATTCATAGATAAGCATGAAATTTTCTAGTGTGAATATTTTAGTATAATGACAAAAAATTGTGAATAATTTTTTTCCTCATATAAATAAAAATTTATATAGTGTCATAGAGCACTTTAAAAATCATTAAAAATGAATTTTTTTAATTAAAATTATAATTGTTATTCTTTACAATAATTTACGCAAAATTAAAAAAAATTCACGATCACGATGCTCAAAATGACTGCAATATTTTTAGTTATATCTACAATCATAATAAATGCGATACGGTCAAAAATACATTTATAATTGTAATTTAAATAGCTGTCCAAGCAACCTTTCTTCCACATGTATTTCATAATTCTGATACAGTTTTGGGGTGTGAATCACAGATGCCATGGGCGGGGAAGTGAAATGCGGAAGCCGCTTATCTTATCATTCAATCATTTCTGAGCTAGAAATGTGAGGTAAAATTTGCAGCAACTGCGCATTGACCAGTATTTCTCTGAGACTGGTTAAAGGCAACCGGTCAACATATCTCTGAACCCCGTGAAGGATGTGATGGTTGGCGAAATTTATAGCAATGTCATTCTAGGCTCCATGATTGGAGCCAAGTCTTGTTTGAAGAAATCCATTCCTCCTCGAGTTGTATGGAACAAATGCAAACTTCAGACTTCTAGTGTTAGTATGATTTTGATCCTGTTTGATAATCTAAACAAATTTGATATTGAAAAATCCATATTTCCTATTGTTGAAAATTATCCAAAGAGAAAAGCCTGAAAGAAGGCGGCAGATACTTACTTGGCTACATATCATTTAATACGACAACATCATTTGTTGCCTCCAACACTTATACTTTTCAGACTGCATTTCAATGTTATATATAGAGATTGAAGCCATCGAATCCAAGATTAGTCGTAGATCCAGCTAATCGGTGCTCACCCACAGAATACTTCCACTCCTTTTGGAAAACATCACTTGGGTGTTAGCTATAGATAAGAACCCTTCAAAGGCTGATGAATAGATTTTGGAAGAATTTTATAGACTTTGATATAGTTTATCACCAAGGCAATTTGGTCTCTTTGGGTTTATATTAGATCCAAGAACATGTATTTAACGTGTCACTTACCCTTTCCCTACGGTGAAGCTGAGGGGAGAGAACGACCACATGATTCGTTGGGAGAAAATGGAGCCTAATTCTTGGTTGCAGCCTCTAAAACAGGACCTGCAGCAATATTCAGACCTCCACCTCCGAGTATCAGGTGCCTGACCATGTTATCTTCACGCCTCGACCTGCATCAATATGTATAGAGTATCGATGTTATAAAGCAAGTATCACACATTTTTTTCATTCAGGGGTTGGAAATGTTTTTAGAACTATGCATGTTATTTAACAAGTTTTAATACCCTCAAAAGCAAGAACAGTATCTTTATGTTAGGCAAAATGAACCAGCCAAAAGTTTTTTAACTGTTTCAAATAAAATGAGACACCTTAGAAGATAATAGCTAAAAAAAGTAGCATCTCATTATAAACTCATAGATTAATAACTGAGCTTTCTGAAAGCATCTCTACCCATGAAATATGAGATACACGCATTTTAATATCAGTACTTTCTTAAAGAAAACAGGATATCTCTCTCCCTCACTCAAACACACACACAGATATATATATATATATATATATGTATGGATGTATACTAAAACATAATCCCGTTTAGGCACCTGCAATATGGAGTTGGAGGTGGAGGTGTGAATGCTGCAACTCTAAAGCCGATGGTCCGGCTCTAGAGGCTTCAACCAGAATCAGGGTATGTCCTTTCTGCAAGTGAATCCTGTGGTTGCACTTCTTCCTTCAGCTTCTCTTTTGGATAGTAGGGGGAAGGGGCTGGTGACCTGTGTAATAAATGTTCTTGGACCAAATATGAACCCACAGAGATCAAATTGCCCTTGGTGATGACTACATTAAAGACCGCAGAATTCTTCCAAGATACTTACTCATCATTCTTTGAAGGGTTTTTATTTATAGCTAAGAAGCATTTCCCATTGGAGTGAGAGTATTATGTCGGTGAACCAGAACATATGATTTAAATCCTGGCTCTATGCCTTCAGTCTCTATGTGACATTGAAATGAAGAATAAGCAGTATAAAAAATGCCATTCCGGGCTCTATTATTGAAGCTATCTTGTATTCTCTCGAGAAGGATGTAGCCTGCGTCAAAAGTTGGGGCTTTCTTTCTTTTTCTTTATTTTCCTCTGAGAATTCAGAGAGAGAGAGAAAGGAAGGTATCTTGACTATAGCTTTCTGACAAAATACTTGGCCTTTTTCTAAAAAACAAAAAAACAATTATTGGAGGAATTAGTACAATGTTTTGTTTTGGTACATATTATTTCATTATTTTCAAGTATTTATCTTCTTAATACAGAAAATCTCATTAAAGGAGTTATTTCTAATTCTCAGTACTAAAGCTGTTTCTAACTGAAACATCACATGATTTCAGAATTCGAAGTTAACAATAAGAATAAGGATAGTAATAGCATTATTAAATTTACTTGTTGACTTAGCGAACCCCGTCAGACTTGATAATAGGTTTTGCACAGTATATATTTTGTTGTAGTTAAATGCTGAAATGTTCACATATTATATCTAAAAAGGGTTCTTATACTTGAGAATTTAAATGCAATTGATTGCCAGGCGGATTCCATTGATGCCCAACATGAATTCGGAATTGAGAATCCATGACTAACTTCTCCATTTACATCACAATTTATATAATATAAATTTTTAATATGTCAAAATTTATATAAAAATATAATATTTTAAATATATTTATAATACAAAAAATAATATAAATATGATATTAATATATAAATTGCTATTTTTAATAGGAACCTATCATAGATGCCCTTTCCATGGATAAAAGACTAACAACTATAACAACTAGAGCCATCTTTAAGTAGAGACTGTTGGATATCAATAAAGATAATTATATGTATACATAGTGTATAAATACGATGTACGATTAATATCCGAGGTGAATGAGAAATTGTTCTCATAATACCCAGTTGAAGAGGAAGATAATCTAGTTTGGATAAAATATTCTGTTTGAATTTCAAATTGATATCTGAAATTTAAATTTTAAAATTGGATTTTGAAATTATTCAGATTTTCATAATTTAAAATTTAAATTTAAATTTTTAAAATTTAAAAAAAAAAGATTTTATCCTTCTAAATCTTATCAGATTATGTTTTAACACCTATAAATAGGTGTAAAACTGGAGAAGGAAAAACACACCAAAAAATCATCTTCCTCTCTTCTATTCCTTTCTATTCCTCTAGTCATCCGAGAGAGAATTTCATTACCTTTGGTTCGTAGTGTTGCGCTTGTAAGTGCTAACAATCACAATGTGATCAACGAGGCCCGGGAGACATGTTGCAAATACTATCGTGCACATTGGTGGCAGGCAATAAACGTCTTAAGGTCAGATGTTTAACTTTGACTCGATCGTGTAACATCTAACCTTTCGAATTTTTGGGTAATAGGTATATTTATTCCATTTTTTTATTAGATTATTTAATTTATTCCAATATTGTTTTAATCATTTGTTCATCTTGTAGTAGCTCGGAGCTAAGAATCTTAAGACGTTTACATTTCGTATATATTTATATGAACTATTTCCTTTTCTTGCTGCAAATTTTGTTTTAATTTGATACTAGTATAACTTTTTACATACTATCGAATTTGATTTCAAAACTGCTAATGATTTCGATTCTATTCAGTGCCCTTGTCTATTTTACTTTTTACTTTGGCTTAACAGTATTTCAATTAATGCCATATTTCTTATAAATTGTTTCTTCCTTGATCTTAGAAAAACGTGTTTTTTTTCTTAAATAATAGTTGAAATCTTTAATTGATTTCTTTTATACATATTTTTTATTGGTATGAAGATGTGGTATTAATCAATACTGTTTAATTGAATTTTTATAGTATTAAAATTTTGATCTATCGATCTTTTATACACTACATAATCTGATTACTTTTATTCTTCTTATTTTCAATTTCTTTGAAATTGTTTATATATATATATATATATACACATGTGGACAACCACTGTTTTCCAAGCATTCTATGATTAGGTCATGTAAATTGTAAGACCTTGCAAAGAATTAGCAATTTGTATTTGCTTCCAAAAATTCGAATTGATAAAAATTACAAGTGTGACACTTATGTAGAATCCAAATTTGGTAGGGCTCCTTTCTATTCAACGGAAAGACAGAATGAACCTCTAGATCTAATTCACACAGATATTTGTGACTTAAAGTCTGTGCAAACTAGAGGTGGTAAAAAGTATTTCATTACTTTTATAGATGATTGCACGAGGTATTGTTACGTCTATTTGCTAAGAAGCAAAGATGAGGCCTTAGAAGCCTTTAAACTTTTTAAAAACGAGGTTGAAAATCAACTAAGCAAGAGGATTAAGGAAATAAGAAGTGATAGAGGTGGTGAATATGATGCATCATTTAATGAGTTCTGTGTAGAACTTGAAATTATCCATCAAACCACCGCTCCTTATTTAGCTCAACAAAATGGTATTGCGGAGCGTAAAAACCGTACGTTGAAAGATATGATGAATGCTTTGTTGATAAGCTCGGGGTTACCACAGAACTTATAGGGGGAGGCTATTTTAACAGCCAACTATATATTAAATACCTCATAAGAAATCAGACAAGACACCGTATGAGTTATGGAAGGGTCAAAAACCTTCCTACATATATATGAAAGTATGGGGGTGTCTTGCTAAGGTAGTGATTCCTCTGCCTAAAAAGGTCAAGATTGGACCTAAGACTGTAGATTGCATATTCATTGGATATGCAAATAACAATACGGCTCATCGTTTTCTTGTGTATAAGTCGGATATTCTTGAGATTTATGTTAATACGATTATTGAATCAAGGAATGCTTCATTTTTTGAAGATGTATTTCCCTACATGGGGACACAAAAAAATATAAGACTACGTAAAGAGCCCATGAAGACTTAAATAGTGATCCACAAGTGGAGGAAGAGGAATAAATAGAACCTCGAAAGAGTAAACAGACTAAAGTACCGACTACTTATGGTACAGATTTTCTAACGTATTTGTTAAAAAATGAACCTCCAACATTTAAAGAGGCTATGTCATCTCTAGAAGCACCATTCTAGAAAGAGGCCGTTAACAATCAAATAGAATCCATCATGCAAAATCATACATGGGAACTTATGGATCTTCTTCAAGGGCATAAGCCGTTGGGATCCAAATAGATATTTAAGAGGAAGATGAAAGCAGATGGATCTATAGATAAGTATAAAGCCCAGCTTATAATAAAAGGGTACAAGCAAAAAGAAAGGCTTGATTACTTCGATACATACTCACCAGTTATGAGGACAACATCCATTCGAATGTTAGTAGCTATTGTGGCTCTTAACGATCTCAAGATACACCTCAAATTATGGACTGCACTATACGAGATATCTAGTAGTACTAGAAGGATACAGTGATGCAAATTGGATATCGGATACTAAAGACTCGAAATCCACTAGTGGATTTGTCTTTGTTATTGGAGGAGCTGTAGTGTCTTGGAAATCTTCTAAACAAACGTGCATAGCCAGATCCATGATGGAATCTGAGTTTATTGCTTTAGATAAAACTGAAGAAGAAGTAGAGTGGCTTTGAAATTTTTTAAAAGATATTCCATGTTGGCCAAAACCTGTCCCGGCAATATGTATACGTTGCGATAGCCAATCTGCAATTGGTAGGGCATAAAGTTGCTTGTATAATAGTAAGTCTGGGCATATCCGTCGAAGACACAATACCATGAGACAATTGCTCTCAAACTGGATTATCTCTATTGATTACGTGAAATCAAAGAATAATATCACGGATCCGCTGACAAAAGGTTTAACGAGAGAGCAAGTTTATACATCATCAAGGGGAATGGGACTTAAGCTTATAAATTAAAAGTTACATAATGGCAACCCTACCTTGTTGACTGGAGATCCCAAGATCTAGGTTCAAAGGGACAACCGAATTATGTTAACTTAGTGAGAGCACTGAAAGAGTTAAACACTCTTACCCATTCCTACGGTGAATCAGTGCTGCCTGCAAAGGTGTTAGGTTAAGCTATGCTTTTAATGATTCTTATAGCTTGATAAAATCAAGTGGGGTATTACAGGATACTCTTGATAAGAAATCACCTATGTGAGTGTCAAACGTGGCCATTTCTATGAGAATTGATAAGGCTAAATTCTCTAGAGCACTCTTTGAAACCAGGACGTGTTCGGGGCCAAAATGAACACAATCGTGAGAACTAAAGGTATTCGAAGAGGGATTATGTGACACCTATTTTCTTGGTTTACAATAAAGGCTGAATAGTTCAAGACATTAAATTCACTAGTTAGTCGAGTAAATTCGATAGTTGTCGCCATAGAAGGTTCAAAGCCAAAAGCTACCTATCCTGATGCAATAACTCTTCAAGTTATTCTCTCTCATATTTCGAGTCAGTTTGTCATCTTATTCGGACAATTTTCATTCATGTGGGGGATTGTTGGATATCAATAAAGATAATTATATATATACACGGTGCATAAATATGATGCACGATTGATATCTGAGGTGAATGAGAAATTGTTCTCATAATACCCACTTGAAGAGGAAGATAATCTATTTGTATAAGATATTCTGTTTGAATTTCAAATTGATATTTGAAATTTAAATTTTAAAATTAGATTCTAAAATTATCCAGATTTTCAGAATCTAAAATTAAAATTAAAATTTTTAAAATTTAAAAAAGATTGTATCCTTCTAAATCTTATCAGATGGTGTTTTAAAACCTATAAATAGGTGTAAAACTAGAAAAGGAAAAACACACCAAAAAATCATCTTCCTGTCTTCCATTCCTTTCTATTCCTCTAATCATCCAAGAGAGAATTTCATTACCTTTGGTTCATAGTGTTGCGCTTGTAAGTGCTAACAATCATAACGTGATCGAGGAAGCGTAGGAGACGTGTTGCAAATATTATCGAGCATATTGGTGGCAGGCAATAAAAGTCTTAAGGTCAAAGGTTCAACCTTGGCTTGATCGTGTAACATTCGATGTTTCGAATTTTTTGGTAACACGTATATTTATTCCATGATTTCTTTATTAGATTATTTAATGTAATCCAATATCATTTTAATCATTTGTTCATTTTGCAGTAGCTCAGAGCTAACCGAGACTAAAGGTAAAAAAAAGTCAAATCGGATTGCTTCTTACTTGGTCCAATAATGCTTTAGTTCTGATTGACGGAGCATACTAAGAAACATGAACATTTCTAGCTATACTACCATACCTCATTAGCTTACCTCTACAGATTAGAGATTGTTCATATAAAGATTTCTTACCTTATGAAAGCTTCAGAATTCTTGTCTTTAGACCATACAGATTAGACACTTCATATAAAAATTAGGTTGAAGCAATTTCATGCATTATTTCCTAGCACCTTCATATGGGATTTGAAGGTTTTTATCGTGCAAATTGAGAAGCATTGAAAAGCTTTGGTGCAAAATTTTAGACCTTGAAATCAATTATTCATGAAAATTTAACGCAAAACTGATCTTGTTAAAAACATCAATAGCTCATTCATTATTGGATCTAAAAACTTTGATTTTTTCACCAAATTAATGTATGTATGAGACAATTTCTCGAGTTGGAAGTTGGCAAAGTTTTATGTTAAAATTTGTTCTATTTTTGGGGAAACATATCTGGGAAATTCATGAAAGGTTGAATTCAGAGCTTGAAGTTTCTGCTTATTATTATAAAGCTAAAAAAATAGAGCAGATTGAGGTCACAAAGGTTGTTTTCTTTCTTTGTGTTATTGCGAGGCCCTAGCTTATATAGGAAAGTTGAGAAATCTTTTTGGTTTTTAGGATTGATTAATAACTTCATTTCTTTGTCTAAGGTAAATTGGCAATGTAGATCACTTACTGTTTACTGCTATTGTGTGAACATTTGTTTCTCATGCTTCACCGGATGCAATGCACGTGGTGGTATTAAGGGTTTCACAATGCATCAAAAGTTTGTTTTATGGCATTTTAAAACTTTGGCAGTGAAAATCTATTCTCATCCTTAGAGGTAGCAAAACGAATTCGAATTAAAAAATCTGCTTGAAAATATTTGAGTCAAACTCGAACTAAATTCGATTTGATCAAAAAGTAAATGGCTCAAACTGAGAAAACCCGAATCCAAAATGGTCGAAACCTGAAAGAACCTAAAATTGAAGGAACCCAAACCCGAAAGGACCTGAACCCAAAAGAACCTAAACCTTAGCTCAGGCCAAACCCAAACCCAAATTTAATACTAAAACTAAATATGATGAAATTAAAATTAAATAATTTTTTATAAATTCAAAACTTTAATTATTAATTTTATTTTAATATTATTTTAATAATTTAATTAAATATTAAAAACTTAATTTCTATTTTATATATGATTAAACTTGCTCATGGATTGGATTAGGCCATAGTATGAATTTTTTTAAAATCTAAAGCTCAAGCCCTATTTAACGTGTCAAAACCCACCTACTAAGCCAAAATATATTTTTTTAATATTTATATATTGTATAATTAGATATAAATAAAATATATGTTATTTTAATTTAAAATCACAGTTTCGAGCCAGGTCGAGCTATTTATAACAAAAATATGAGAACCTAAGCTCAGGCTCAATTGGCCGGGTGGGTATCTCAACTCTTGAGCAGGTCTATATATGATAAAATAATAATTCATCAAAAGGTAAATTATATCATGAGCTTTGAAAACATTAACAATAAAGTATATTATCCCTTCATCACATGTTTTTAATTTAATTAGTTAAACTCATTAAATATTAAGAGTTTATATATGTTGATAGAAAAATAATAATTTATTTTATTATTATTTAAGGTCTATATTATTTTAAGGTACATTATTGTATTTAAGGTCTATAAATTATTTAAGGTCTAGAATTTACTATTATTCAAATTTATCAAAAGTAATAATTTAAGGACTATATATGATAAAATAATAATTTATCAAAAAGTAAATCATATCATGAGATTTAAAAACATTGGCAATAAAGTATATTATCCATTTTAATTAGTTAAACTCGTTAAATATTAAGAGTTATGTATGTTGATAGTAAAATTTCAATTTTTTTGGAATATTGTTATTATTATTATTATTATTATTATTGTTTCAAGTAATGATAATTAGAATTTAATAATAGTATAACAAAGTAATAAGATAAATTAAAAAAATATAGAAGCCATTATAGATAATAATATATCAAAAATGAAATAAATATTAAATATTAACACCATGTATAATTCAATTAAATATTAAAAACTTATTTTTTATTTTATACATAATTAAACCTGCTCATGGGTCGGGCCGAGCCGCGACCCAAATTTTTTTAAAATTTCAAGCCTATGCTATTATTTAACACGTCCAGACCTGCCTGTTTAAGCCAAAATTATTGTTCATCACATTAAAGTCTATTTTTTATTAATATTTATATATTTTATAATTAAATTTAAATAAAATATATGTTATTTTAATTTAAAATCATTGTTCCGAGCTGAGTCGAGCTGGTCTGAAATAAAAATATGAGAACTTGAGCCCAAGCCCAATTGGGTCAGATGAGTAGCCCGACCCTTGAGCAGGTCTATATATGATAAACTAATAATTTTTCAAAAAAAATCATATCACGAGCTTTAAAAATAGTATTAATAAAGTATATAATCTATTTATCATATTTTTCTAATTTAATTAGCTAAACTTATTACAAATTGAGAGTTTATATACATTAATAGTAAAATTTTAAATATTTCATTGAAGATTATTATTATTATTATAAGTAATGATAATTAGAGTCTAATAATAGTACAACAAAATAATAAAATAAATTAAAAAATATGAAAGCTATAACAGATAATACCATATCAAAAATAAATTAAATATTAAATATTAATACCATATATAATTTAATTAAATATTGAAAAATTAAATTTATATTTTATATATGATTAAACTTGCTCATGGGTTGAGCTGGGCCACGACTCAAATTTTTTTAAAATCTCAAGCACAGGCTCTTATGTAAAATGCTCAGACCCGTATGTTTAAGCCAAAATTATTATTCATCACATTAAAGAATACTTTTTATTAATATTTACATATTTAGTACTTAAATTTAAATAAAATATATGTTATTTTAATTTAAAATCATTGTTTCGAGCTGAGATGGGTTGGTCTGAAACAAAATATGAGAACCTGAGCCTAAGCCCAATTAAGCCGAATGGGTAGCTCAACCTTTGAACATATTCATATATGATAAAATAATAATCTGTCAAAAAGTAAATCATATCATGAGCTTTGAAAACATTATCAAAAAAATGTATCATCTATTTATTATATTTTTTTAATTTAATTAGTTAAACTCATTAAATATTGAGAGTTTATGTATATTATTAGTAAAATTTTAAATATTTGTTTGAATATTATTATTATTTTAAATAATGATAATTAGAATCTGATAATAGTATAACAAAATAATAAAATAAATTAAAAAATAGAGAAGCCATAATAGATAATACTATATCAAAAAATGAAAAAAAAAATCACATATTAAATTAGCAACTAGACATGCTCGTGAGTTGGATAGCTTGCCCAATGAGCCTAGCATGATCAGGTCCGAATCTTAAATTTTAAGTTTCAAGCGAGCTTGACTTGAAATAATATTTTTAAATAAAATAATATATTTTATTTAAATTTAATTATAGAATGTATAAATATTAATATAAGAATAACTTTTTAATATTATGATTAGTGATTTGTACTTAAATGGGTCAGCTAGGCCAAATTCGGCCCTTAACTTATAATTTAAATTTTTTCAGACTGCAACTAAGCCCATAGAACTGAACTAAGAATCTTTTAGGCTAGATCGAGCTAAATTCAGGTCTAGGTTTAGAATTCAAAATTATATAAAAGTGATTACATTTGATATAAAATAAAAAAATAATATAAAATATACTCGAACCCAAACATAATCCGAATCCAAACTAAAAAAGACCTGAACCCAAATTGACCGGAACCCGAATAGATTCAAACTCGAATTAGCCCAAACTCAAAAGAATATGAATCCGAATAAGCCTGAACCCGAATCATCCTGAATCTAAAAATATTAAAACTTAAAAAACTTAACTCAAACTCGTTCCAATCCGTCTAATTGCCACGTCTACTCATTGTGCATTAATGATGGTGATGCCCCCATTTCCCATTGGTTTATGTTCTATGAACCTTGACTGGGTTCATTGTAATTGTTTATAAAGCCCAAACCAGAGACATAAATCCAAATTGTAATTCAGAAAGCCCAAAATTTTTTAAAGTCATCCAATGCTGGATCCTAACCTTTGCCTCCGCCTCAACAGGTTTTATAACAAAATGTTTCAATTATTAAAATAAAAAATATTTAAAACTAAATAAAAACATAAATATACATATATAAATGTTTTATTATCAAAATTATCTTATTCATATGACTTAAAAATTTGAAATATAATTATATAAATATAATACATATAAAATAATAAAAATATAATATGATATAAATATATATTTAAAATTTTTATAATATAAATTATTAATATATTAAAATTTATATAAATATATAATATTTTAAATATAATTATAATATAATTAAATATATATAATATATATACATAAATAATCATATCTAAATTTGTATCATAAATTAAACTAAATAAATACTACTCCTAGTATTTCAAACTAAATGTAGTATTTTTTTTTTCTCACTTTAAAATTTATCCCGCACAGAGACACGAGAACAAGAGAGCGGAGGTGAGGAAAAAACTTTAAGAAAAAATAATGGCTCAGCCGTTGCCACGCGAACGGTGACTAGTAAAGGGATTATCATGAAAATTAAAAAGCCAAAAAAATTCGCATGGAGGAAAGGAAAAGGAAAATTGTCAGGAAAGAGGAATAAACTTTAAATTATTAACAAAGGTAAAAGTAAAAATTTTATTTATAATTAAAAAAATAATAATTATTTAAATTATTAATAAGGGGATTATAATTATATTTTTACTCTTATTTCATTGCTTATTAGGATTGTACATAAGTCTATTTAAATTGATTTAATCAATAAAATTTGATTAATTTGGTTTAGTTAAATTAGTTTAGTGGTTGTGTCAATTTTTATGTCTGTTTATTTAGTTAATTCGATCGGTTATCGATTAATAAAATTATTAATTGAATTGATCGAATTAATCAAAGTTTTAATATTTAATATTTATATATATTAATAGCCCAACCCAAACCAATTATACAACCTCTTAGCCCAAACCCCAATAAACCATTTTAACCAAACTAACTAACCAAACCCACCAAATTTTGGTCAATTCGATTAGTTTGGTTATGGTCAAAAAAATCGGTCAGTTTGGTCATATTCTTCTAACAAAGTGTATTAATTCGGTTTTAAATTTTTTCTAACCAAACCGACCGAACCGACTAAATGCACAGTCCTATAGTCACTTTTGTTGTTGTTGATTATTTAAAAGGTTAATATACTATCTGGTCCCTGTATTATAACCTGATTCACAAGTTGATATCTAAAAGAAACAATTCAAAATTTGATACTTGAATTATATTTCTATTACACATGTTAGTCCAAAACCTAATGATACTGACGTGGCGTGGCATTGTTAACACATCAATATTTTTGGAAAAAATAAATTTTAAAAATAAATAAAAAATAATTTTTTTTAATTGCTGACATAGCATTGCTTAGAGGTAGCAATTAGGCGAGTTCGAGATGAATTTTTTTAGGTTTAGGCTGATTCAGGTTTGGGTTCTTTCAAGTTCGGGTCAATTCTAGTTCGAGTTTATTTGAGTTCGAGACAATTCGAGTTCGAGCCTATTTAGGTTTGGGTTGGGGTTTGAGTATATTTTATATTATTTTTAATTTTATGTTAAATATAATCATTCTTACGTAAATTTGAATCCTAAGCCTAGGCCTAAATTTGGCCCTATCCAACCGAAAAAAAATCTTAGTTCGACTCTATGAGCCTAGCCGCGGGCCAAAAAAATTTTAAATTTTAAGCTCAGAGTCAAATTTAGCCTAATTGACCCATTTAAGTAAAGCATTGTTCATAATATTAAAATGTTATTTTTATATTAATATTTACATATTTTATAATTAAATTTAAATAAAATATATTATTTTATTTAAAAAATTTCTGTTTTAGGTTGAGCGTGCTTAAAACTTAAAACCTAAGACTTTGGCCTGATTGTACCGGGCCTATTTTGTTGGCCAGGCTATCTGATCCATAGCTAGATCTAGTTACTAGTCTAACATATGATTTTTTGCATTTTTGATATGGTATTATCTATTATGGTTTCCATATTTTTTAATTTATTTTATTACTTTGTTATATTATTATTAGACTCTAATTATCATTACTTGAAATAATAATAATAATAATAATAATATTCAATAGAGTATTTTAAATTATACTACTACCATGCATAAACTCTTAATATTTAATGAGTTTAACTAATTAATTTTTTTTTTAAAAAAGTGATAAATTGATGATATCTTTCATTGACAATGCTTTCAAAGCACATGATATGATTTATATTTTGATAAATTATTATTTTATCATATATAGACCTGCTCAAGGATTGAGCTACCCACTCGACCCAATTGAGCTTGAGCTCGGGTTCTCATATTTTTGTTTTAGACTAGCTCGACCAACTCGAAACAGTGATTTTAAATTAAAATAACATATATTTTATTTGAATTTAATTATAAAATATATAAATATTAATAAAACATATTCTTTAATATGATGAACAATAATTCTAGCTTAAATAGGCGAGTCTAGTCATGTTAAATAAGAGCTCGGGCTAGGATTTCAAAAAATTTAGGCTGCAGCTCAACCCAACCTATAAGCAGATTTAATCACGTATAAAATATAAATTAAATTTTTAATATTTAATTAAATTATATATTGTATTAATATTTAATAGTTGATTCATTTTTATATGATATTATCTATTATGGCTTCCATATTTTTTAATTTATCTTATTATTTTATTCTACTATTATCAGACTCTAATTATAATAATAATAATAATAATAATAATAATAAATATATTCAAAAAAGTATTTAAGATTTTACAATTAATATATATAAACTCTCAGCAACTAATGAGTTTAACTAATTAAATTAAAAAATATAATAAATCAATAATATACTTTATCAATAACATTTTTAAAACTCATGATATGATTTACTTTTTTATAAAATATTATTTTATCATATATAGAACTGCTCAAAAGTCAGGCTACCTACCTGACTCAGGGCTTGGGCTTGTGTTTACATATTTTTGTCTTAGATTAGCTTGGCCTAGTTAGAACAATGATTTTAAATTAAAATAATATATATTTTATTTAAATTTAATTATAAAAAATATATATTTTTTTAATAAAAATATTTTTTAATGTGATGAAGAGTAATTCTGAGTTAAATAGATGGGTTTGGGCGTATTATATAAAAGCCTAGTCTTGAGATTTTAAAAAAATTTAAGCCGCAGCTCTGCCGGACCCATGAGTAAATTTAATTATATATAAAATATAAATTAATTTTTTAATATTTAATTAAATTATATATGATATTAATATTTAATATTTAATTTATTTTTGATATAGTATTATCTGTTATGGCTTTCACATTTTTTAATTTATCTTCTTACTTTATTATACTCTTATCATATTCTTATTACCATTAATAATAATAATAATAATAACAATAATATATATTCAAAGAAGTATTTTAAATTTTGCTATTAACATACACAAACTCTCAATATTTAATGAGTTTAACTAATAAAATTAAAGGAAAATGTGATAAATAGATAATATACTTTATTGATAATAAATTCAAAACTCATGATATGATTTACTTTTTGATAATTTAATATTTTATCATATATGGATATGTTCAAGGGTCAGGCTATCAATCCGGCCCAATTGAGCCTGAGCACAACTTACCATATTTTGATATCAGACTAGCCTGACCCAGCTCAAAACAGTAATTTTAAATTAATATATTTTATTTAAATTTAATTATAAAATATATAATATTAATAAAAAAATATTTTTTAATGTGATAAACAATAATTTTGGCTTAAATAGACAGGTTTGGATATGTTAAATAAAGATCTGGGCTTGGAATTTTAAAAAAATTTAGGCCGTGGCTCGGCCTAACCCATGAGCAAGTTTAATCATATTTCAAATATAAATTAAGTTTTTAATATTTAATTAAATTATTAAAAGAATATTAAAATAAAATTCATAACTAAAGTTTTTTATTTATGAAAAATTATTTAATTATAATTTCTTCATATTTATTTTTAGTATTAAATTTGAGTTTGGGTTCGGGTTGGGCTTAGGTTTGGGTTCTTTCGGGTTTGAGCTCGAGTTTTTTTGAAAAAATTTTCGGGTTCGGATTCATTTTGCCACCTCTAGCATTGCTGCAAGCCAACAAACCTCATGTTGCAATTTTATTGGTAAAAAAATTGCCACGTTGGCACCGTTAAGGCCTTGGATCAACGTGTGTAATAGAGCTATAGTTTAAGTACCAAATTGTGAATTTTTTCTTTAGGTACTAAATTACGAATCGGGTTATAATACAAAGACTAAATGATATATTAAACCTTATTCAAATAGAGCGTCAGTTCCCTTTCTGAGAAACAACCCTCGGCATTTGTATATATATATATATTATATTAAAAGTAGTATTTATAAATAATAAAAGATTAAAAATATTTTATATTAAATCTTAAATTATTATTTAAAAATAACAAAAAATAAAAATATTTTAGATTACATCTCGAATTACAATTCAACAAGTGATAAAAAATAAAAATATTTTACATTAAACTTGAATTACTATTTAAAAAATAATTTCATATAAAAATATTTTATATTAAATCTTAAATTACTATTTAAAAAATAATAAAAATAAAAAATATTTTATGTTAAATCCTGAATTACCATATAACATATTAAAAAATAAAAAATATTATATTTTAAATTTTGAATTACTATCAAAAAATTATAAAAATTAAAAATATTTTATATTAAATTGTAAATTATTATTTAAAAATTGAAAATAATATATATTATATATCATATATAATATGTAGGGGTTAGGTCCCTTATATTATATATATATGGTATAATATCTTTTATATATAATAAAAAATAAAAAAATAAATATTAAATTTTGAATTACTATTTAAAAAATAATAAAATTTAAAAAATATTTTATTTTAAGTACCAAGGTATTTTTAATATGTTATATATAAATCATATATAGTATATATTATCTATAATGAAAAATAAAAAATATTTTATATGAAATCCTAAATTATTATATAAAAATAAAAAAATATTTTATATTAAATCCTCAATTATTAGATATTATATATACTAAAAAATAAAAATATTTTATATTAAATATTGAATTACTATTTAAAATAATTAAAAAATTGTTTATATTAAATCCTAAATTATTTTTTTAAAATAATAAAAATAAAAAAATTATTTAAATCATGAACTATTGTTTAAAAATAACAAAAAATTTAAAAATAATTCAATATTATTTTATAATAAATCCTAAATCAATTTTTAAATAATTTGGGATTACATATATTATATATTTTAAAAGATTATATTATAAATTATATATAATATATACTATATTACTCTAACTAAATATATATAACCATAAATGAATATACATATACACAATACTAAATGTATAAATAGCTATAATTGCTATATGTGTAAGAAACGAATGAGGAAATAAATACAACTCAATTGCATATATTCTAAACTCATGACGTCTTAAGTATATATAACACTAACCGAATGAACAGATGACCATAATTGATTATACCCTAAATCATATGACCTTAAAACCTATTAGATAAATAAATACTAATTGCGAACATTATCAATGCTATGAGATAACATTCACGTATAATGTACATATGATCATAATTGAATTTACAAATAACCATAATTGAATACACACATAACTATAACTGAATGTGCAAATGCCTATAATTAAATGTACAGATAACTAAAATTAATATATTTAATTTCAATATATATATATATTAATATATGTTCCAATATGTGAATATTAAGGAAATTGGCTCTATATACGTATAAATTAATATATATTAAAAATACAACTTAAAAATAATAAAAGATTATTTTTTTAATTTTAAATTATTATTTAAAAATAATAAAAATTAAAAAATATTTTATAATATTAAATTAATATATATTATATAATATATACTACATATAATATTATTATAATATAAAATATACTGTATATAATATTATATATAATATAATATGTATTATATTATATATAATATTATAATATTGTATATGTGGGGGTCAATTCCCTTGGTACAAGGCCAATCCCCTGCATGTTATATATAATATAACTAATTTAATATATATTTTATATTACATGTATAATATATATAATATATTGCATATTATATATAAAAAATATTATTTAAAAATAATAAAATATTAAAAATATTTTTATTGAATCTAAAATTATTATTTAAAAATAATAAAAATATTTATATTAAACCTCAAACTACTATTTAAAATATAATAACAAATAAAAAATATGATAATAACTAAATATACAAATAATCATAATTAAATGTCTAGGTGACCACAACTAAATATATAGATTATTAAAATTGATATATTTAATCCAATATATATATATATTGATATATGCCCTAATATATGAGGGTTGGTTCTTGTATAAGGGGAACTAACCCAAAATATATATTATATATAAATTATCTATATTGAAAATACTATTTAAAAATAAAAAATTATTTAAAAATAAAAATATTTTATATTAAATTTTAAATTATTATTTAAAAAATTATAAAGTATTTTTATTTTTATTGTTTTCTAAATAACAATTTAGGATTTAATATAATTTTTTTAATTTTTATTATATTTAAATAGTAATTCAAAATTTAATATAAACTATTTTTATTTTTATTATTTTTTAAATCATAATTCAAAATTTAATATAAAATATTTTTATTTTTATTTTTATATACTAATTCAAATTTTATATAAAATATTTTTTAAATAGGTTTTTTAGATTTAACATAATTTTAAATTATTTTAAAATTTAAAATTTAATATAATATTTTTTATTTTATAAATAATATTTTTAATATATATAATTTATATATATTATATATTATATATTACATATAATAGGGAAACCAACCCTCACTATTTAGTATTTCTTTGTAAGAAACAGTAAAAACTAATGAAACATAAGAAAAAAGTAATTTTAATTTTTTATTGATAATTTTAATAATTATTATTATTTGAATATAAATAAAATTTTCTCTTTCAGGTTTTTATAATTTAAAGTCCATTTCCCAAATAAAAAAGCCATCGCTTTCGTGTTTGGGTTGGAGAGTCATAAGCAAGAGGGAGAAATTAAGGGAGTCTGGTTTGGTTTGAGGGTTGAGGAGGATCCTTCCCTTTGCGTTTACTTCTGCATCTCTGTTCTCAATTCCCTTTTCTTGTCTTCCTCGTCAACGCCTCCAACAAGCCTCAATTCTGAATTTCTTTTATTACTCCATAATTTTTCTTGATCCGTTTTTTGGAAGATAAATCTGGTTACAGAGGATCTCATGGCCACCACTGGAAACAAGAACATCAATGCTAAATTAGTTAGTTTCTTTCTCTTATGATCTTTATCCTTCTTTTTGTTCCCAAAGGATTTTTTTTGTTGCTTTGGGTTTGGTTTAGATGCTGAATTCTGATCTGGGTCTTGATGAATTGTTGATTGTGCATAATTTTGATATGAACTGTGATATGGGTTTGACGTATTTTTGCAAATATTGTTTTGATTTTGTTGGGTTTGTTTTATAGCTGATCAAATCTCGTCTGGGTTTTTCTTTGATCCTCGAGCTTCTTTTTATTATGTTCCTTCCTTTTTTGATAGTTTTTGATGCAGCTGATTTAGGTTGGTTAAGTATGACAAGCACTATTTCTTAGTAAATATCGTCTCAACTCTGCAATTTTCTCATTTTTATAATTTCTAAATCTTAGAGATTTTGTTAATATTTTAGTTCTCTTTGACTTGCCAGAATATCTTGAGGTTTATGCTTAATTTCTTTGGGGGTGGGGTTTTGTTGTTCAGATTTTAGATATTATGTTAATATCATATCATTTACTTTGTTTTATTAGCTTCAAATAGTGATTGCTTAATTATCCTGTTTATACAAGGAATGTGCCTTTAGTTTGAGCTTAGAACTGGTGTTCTTTTTTTTTTTTTTTTCGTTTTTTGCATCTATTATTTGTTAATATGTATTTTATTCTTCAGGTTCTACTTGGGGATGTTGGAGCTGGAAAGTCTAGTCTTGTGTTGCGTTTTGTTAAAGGGCAATTTGTTGAATTTCAGGTTGTTGATAATATTGGATTTTGTAAGTTAGAGCAATATTAATTCAAAAATTCAGTTCGGAATATATAGTTTGACATTTATCTTATAATTGTGTAGGAATCAACTATAGGTGCAGCTTTTTTCTCCCAGACATTGGCTGTGAATGATGCGACTGTAAAGTTTGAGATTTGGGATACAGCTGGTCAAGAGAGATACCATAGCTTGGCACCAATGTACTACAGAGGAGCTGCGGCTGCAATAATTGTCTATGACTTGACAAATCAAGTAAGTTCACGATGGCTAACCAATTTTTTGTCTCCTTGGTTTGGTCATCTAACTACACTTGACAATTCGTGTATTTGTATTATATTCATGTCTTCTATCTTTTCATAATTGTGTTTAGAGTATTTTATATTTATATAAATTTTGATATGTTAATAATTTGTATTAATAGATTTTGAGAATGTTTTCTTGTCGTGTCCTGTTTTAGTTACTTTATATATGTCATGTTCGTGTAATCGTCCCCGACATTGCTAGGTCTACATCTAATCACTAAATTGTCTATTGCTTAAAATGTGACATTGGGAGATGAAGCATTAAACTTTGGGAGCACGTAATCTATGTCATACTTCATTTGGTTGGTGCTTCTGCTATTTGCTATTTGCCCTTTGTTTTTAGTTCGTTCTGATTTGTTGCATTTCACTTTTTATTGAAAAAAAAAAAAGTGAAAAGCGCTACGGATAGAGCCTGACATTACTGGTCATAAGCAAGCTTTCTATGAAACTAATGTTGTGATTTTTGCAACAATAAGTTTATTTGAGCTATGTCTAGTTGATGCCTTAATCACGGCTGTTGGTATCTTCTCCAAAAATCATGTCTCTACATGTCATGATTTGGTTTAAAGGGATCTCAAAACTGAAGGTTGTTATTTGAAGAAAACAAGGTTCTCTTGGGGATTTGTATAAATTTGTTAAGATTGGTGTTCTCTCCCCCTTCTCGATCTTTCCTCTTAATTATTTTGTTTGATGATTTTTCTCTTTTGTATTTAAAGTTGCCGTCTTTTTTGCAAGAAATACTAAAGAAGAAGGCTGGGGGCAGGTTGAAAAGGATTTATATTTGAGACATTTTTACTGCATTATTCTATATGCTATTACAATATGCCACAACATTGAAGCTAACATTGATTAGCAAGGATTTTAAAAACTCTCTGAAATTTTGTTTCAGTTTGAAGTTTTCCGTTGAATTTTAGTGGAGACTAGAGATGTGTGAACAGCATTTGATATCGAAAAGAATAGTGATAGCATTCTTCTTTATTTGTAGGCATCCTTTGAGAGAGCCAAAAAATGGGTCCAAGAACTTCAAGCACAAGGTAGTATTTTGCTTTTTCTATTCCTTCTTGATCGTAATAATATCTAGTTTAGTGTTCTTATTTTTGTCCGTATGACATGTTTATTAAGAAGTCTGAGTAATTGAGTTTTTAAGTTTTTGTTGTTGAATTTCTTCTTTTCAGGCAATCCTAATATGGTAATGGCACTTGGTGGGAACAAAGCTGATTTACTAGATGCAAGGAAGGTGGCAGCAGAGGCAAGTTCTCAGTTTTTACTTAATATCTCCTTGTCCTTAAAATTTAAGCATTAGAATATTACTTTTAGTCAGTGATTCTAAGCATTCTTTGTCAGAATGACGACCAGGATTTTTCTACTTTCATTTTTTTTGACTTTTCTAAACAACTCTTTCTCTCTTTGAGAAATAGATTCATGGTCCAAAAATTTTGTTGACTTCAACCTACAAACAAATGTCAATTTGACTTCTTATTCTCTTTTGGTGATTCAGGAGGCACAAACCTATGCTCAGGAGAATGGTCTTTTCTTCATGGAAACTTCTGCAAAGACCGCATCCAATGTCAATGACCTTTTCTATGAAATAGGTGATTTATATGCCATTTTGTTAATTCTCCTAAAAGCATGCGGTATTTGTTTTGTGAATTGGCAATTGACTATTTTTTTATTTCATACAGCTAAAAGATTACCTCGGGTGCAGCCAGCACAAAATCCTGCTGGAATGGTTCTCATGGATAGACCTGCAGAGCGGCCCGCAAGTGCATCTTGTTGCTCTTAGGCATTGGTTGTTGTTTCCCTGCCTCTTATCTTCTAAATAGCTCTGATTAATGCTGTCTGCAATCAAAGTTTTATCTTTGCCTTGTTTGTACTATTCTTTCAGAAGTGTACATGCGTGTTGTGTAGACGCATTGATGTCAACCTGTTTGTTGTGCTGGAGATTTTCTTGTAATTAAAGTCTGGTAATGCTATGTTTCACTTCCATGGTACAGCCTGCATGTTCAAATAAATATCCCATTTTCCTTTGCTGACATGGCTGCTCATTTACAAGCCGCGATTATTGGTATTGCTTGATCACATTTCACTGAATTACTATCTGGATTCTGGGGTCTTGGTTTTTACCTAAGCTCCTTAACTGGTAAGCATATGAGGACCTGCTGGGGCTTCTTTCGGTGGGCATTGGCTCATTTGTTAGCTAACAAATCCACCGCCGGAAGCATGTAAAACTCATAGGAGTAGTCTGTGTGGCGTAATCGTAAAGGACTTGGGAACTTCTCCTTTTTAAAATTTTGCTGTTTAGGCTTTATGAGTGCGGGGCTTGTTTTTTGCGAACTGAATATTTCAAAAGCTTTCTAAACCTCGTGCTTTCTGGAAGATACAAAAAGTACAGATTACTCCAACTTTAGTATATCTGTTCTGCCCGTATCTGGAGTTCTGAGTGAGAACCAATTTCTTAAATGTTGTATTCCTTTCATAAAGATCAATTTCAGCCCTTGTTAGACTTATTAGTATTTTTTTTTTTCTTACTATGATTTTCGTTTATTTTAGTAATTATTCGCTTTGTCTTCCGTATATATTTTATTAGTGAACCTTAGGAAACCTTTATAGTGTAATAAACTGTTTCATGGTCGTACTCAAGATCCAAATAATGGAAAAGATTTTACCGCGTCGTTGGGCAGCTGAGTAACTTCATAGTTTAATTAGTAATAATGATAATATAAAAATATATTTTCCATGATTGTGGAGTGGATTTCTAGCCGGCATGCTTGGCCTTGAACCAAGACAAGAAGCAGACTGAGTAAACGATGAATTGAATTAAGCTTCCATTGAAAATGAATCTCCACGTCAATACCAATGATTGATTGCATCATAAACAAATACACAAACATTATCGCGAGCAACATAGAAACTAGAAAAAAGAATCCAATGATCTCAAAGTTGCTCAAGGTTCCACCAACTTTTTAAGATGTTTTTTTTGGCATGTGCAAACCATATCAATCATACTCCACCCATTACTCTGATAATATAGTTTAATGAAGTTGCTCCATCATCTTTTGTTTCATTGTAACAAAGCAATAAGAATAAAACCAACTTGGTTTTCTTAATAAATCCAAAACCTTACAGCATCAAAATCTCGTTTCTACTTTCTTAACAAGTACAAACTAACTTCAATTAAAAAAAAAAAGAGAGGACTAAAATAAGCAGTTACAACACATTATTCAAATCTAGAAACTGTCGTGCCTCATTATTTTGTGGGCCAAGAGATGCACGGTTGGCTAAAACAACAAGAACTACCATTAACTACCGTTAAAATCAGTTCTTGTGAAGTCCCTGAGGGGCTGCGGCTACTGCACAGTCCATTGGTTGAAATCCAATTCTCTCTTTCTCCAAGTCATAGACCACTTTCATATTTTGCTGTTGGAAGTTCCCGAATACACCGGCTGGTCCAAAGTTACTATCATCCATGCTTTGGAATAATAGGCATTTCACCCCAGTTGAGTTACGGGGAGCACTCATGGCATAAAAGTAATTATCCTGGGGCAGAACAAGACTAACATTGTTCAAGAAATGAAAAGTGATTGAAGGGAAAGAATCATTTGTAAATCTGTTATTTGGGCAGGGAACTTCATAACAGAGATCGAATCCTGTTCGCGTCTCTACATCTGTGGCTCGAGGATAGGTTATCAGTGATTGGAGCATTGAGCGAAGTTGTGAATAGAATGGCTCAGGAAGGTGAGTGTAAGTGGTTCCTGAATCAATCAACATTCCCCCATTACCTTGTGAATCAAACGCCCTCAAGTTCAAAGGAACTTCAGCTGAACTAATATTGTCCACAGTTATGGCCTCTAAACCAATGTAGTAGTAGTTAGGGAACATGGGACTCTTCAACATTGGGGTGAACCGCAAATTGTCATTGGAGGATATAGCAATATCTCCCATGAATAATGGGCTTGAAATATTAGGATTGTTGGCATACTTGAAGGCTAAGAAGCAGTGAGAGAAGCCTTTCTGGAGGAACCCTAACTGTGAAGGCATAGAGAGTACGCCCCTACCAAACCCCGCAATGCCAATAGGCTCTCGGTAAGTGGAGCTGACACAACCAAAAGAAAACCTTGGAACGTCCCTAGTGATTTCAGGGCTACTGCCATGAACCCTAAGGTTATCCCGGTTTAGTATCCCTGTGACTACCCCTCCTTCGCCATAGGTATAGGCAAAGGAAGGACAGGGCCTCGCACAGGTGGCTTTGAGAAGGGTACTTAATGAACATCCAGCCTCAATGCATGTATCAAAAGGGTTATCGGAGCTATGGACGTCAATACAAAAAGAACTACCGCAGGAGTCCCTAAAAGATGAAGAAGAATGTGAAGGGGAGAAAGTACCTATTATCTTATTGTTCCTATAGTCATCACAATCCAGGCAATCAAAGGATATATTACCACAAGGAACCCAAGTCAGATCACTCCCAGTATCCATGAAAACTTGGACGACCTGTCCAGGTGTTCCTATATTCAAAGTTATCAAATATCCATCTCTTACTTCTCTCAATGGCTCAATATCTGAAACTTCTGAAAGTCTCTTTCTTGAGTATTTGGAGGGTTTAGGTATAGTAAAGGTAGTGCCAGAACGTGTTAGACCAAGAACAACAGAATTAGGGTTTCTATTCCCAGCTTGTGTTTGATTGAAACTGAAGAATGAAATGAGTAGGAGTAAAAGAATGGTGGCGGTGGAGTAAGATGTTGCCATTGGAAACTGTTTATTTATTGCGTTCTGAGATGAATTGCGTCTACAGAAAGAACGTATTTATAGATGGAAAACCTAAGTTAATTTATAGCTGATATTAGGCTACGTTGAAACAGATGTTGCATGAGCAGAACAATGTGAATGAACATGCAGCGCGCGTTAATTTTTTCATCCTTACCACCTTCATGTATTATGATTGGACTAATTATGTTATGGTATTTGTTAAAGGTTGATTTGATCTAATTGATAATGGTAATTTTTTCAATTAAAATGTTAATGTGAACGTTGATTTGCTAATTTATTATTGATTTTATTGACGTGATTTAGGTTAAACGGTGCTATCAATTCATATGTCAAAATGTGAATTTAGTCTTTGTATTTATGCTAAAATGCAATTTAATCTTACTACAATGATTTTAAAAATTTTTTGTTTTTGTATTTTTCGAGATTCAAATGTTGACTCAATCTTAAAAATATTAAAATATGATTAAAAATATTCACATTGTAGGAGATCCGATTATATTTATATTAATATTTAAAATAATAGTATTAGTACTATATTATTTCATTAATATAAATATTAAAAAAAAGTAATAATATTAGTAAAATATTAAAAATATTTATACTATTAAAGTAATGATATTTTAGCTGATTGATAAGTTATACTCAAATAATATCAATAAACAAAAAAAAACCAATTACTAAAAAATAATAACTTTAAAGATAAATTAACACAAAACTATATGAAGACTAATTAAATGATAAAATTTTAAAAATAAGTTAGGAAATCAAGTAACCTAAATATTAAAATTGATTCCGTTTAAAGCTGCATTTATTTTGCCAAAAATGACTTTGTGAAAATGATTTTTATATTTTCTAATTTTTTTGGGCAAAAATTTTAATAGTCAATAGAAATGATTGATTAATCAACTAGAAATGAAATCTCTTTTATGAATATTATCTTTTTAGAATTTCTATAAAAAAAGCTAATCCATGAATAAGGGTAATTTTCAAATTTAGGTATTTTATTTTACTCGAATCATATCTTAGACATGATTTTTATGACTAAACATATTATTAAGTTAATAAAAATATTTTTATTTAGTTTTAATTGAAAACATTTAGAAATTTTAAAATAAAAGATCGTTAATATTTTAATTTTCAATATTATTAAACATAAATATTCTATATTTTAATAATAAATTATTAATATAAACAAAAATAATATCTTTTATTTTTAAAATAATAAATATTTATAACAATATTATTACTTTAATAATTTTTAATAATCTAAGTATTTTTAATCGCTTTTTAATTTTTTTAATTTTTTAAGATTATATCAAAATTTGAAATATTAAGAGATACAGCTAAAAAAATTTTTTAAAATAGGTACTAAATTCTAACTTTGAGATAAGTATAAGGATTAATAATATCATTTTACCCAACATATACATCCATATTTTAATGAAATAAATTGACATTGTTATCAATTGAAATAGAATTTTTAAGTCGACATAATAAAGGGGTTCAATTTACGTGAATTATAACAGGAGACTAAATTTCAGATAAATTATAATAGAGGACTAAATCTCAAACATTTAACAAAAATAGGGATTTATAGCATAATTAGTCCGTTATTATTCTGTATGGATATTAGTTGAAGTAGAAATGGAATGCAAGCGGCACTCTTTGAATGGACAATTACATTGTAGTTCTGCAAACAAAATCCCTTATGAAGCTAGTTGAAGTGCGCATGCCAAATATTATAATACGTTTTATATGGTATGGAAGTTTGTTTATCTGCTTCAAGCAATGCAAAGAGGAACCCATGTTTCAGTTTCATGTGAAGCAGGAGCTTCCCTGGAGTTTTATAATGTCTTCAAACTTACCACTGATTATAGTGGCAAGCACGTGTCACATATAGTACTTTTTTTTTTTGCTCTTTCTAAGCCAAGGTTATTTTGATAATCAATGAAACAACTGCTCTTTAAAGGAAAACATTTTCATCAGTTAAGTTGGTATGAAAATAAGAGATTTGCTTTGCTTATATACTGCTGTAATTATACTGAAAGAATGAGGCTAGAAAATTTCATCTGATCTATTTACAGTTTTATTCACAAAACTTTCTTTGGAGATTGAAGACAGTCGCTCTCATTTTGTTAATTTTATAATGGTAGTGAAGAAACAGCAGAAAGCAAAGGCTGCATGGCCTCCGTTAAAGTTCTAAGTTTAGCCTTGGATAGATTCATTGGCCAATGGCCAGGGCTCACAGAACCAGAAAGGATAGTGGCCTTCACGCAATGCGGTTTGGGAGCTTTAATCTGTAAATTAATAAGAACACTCTTTGGACCAAATCCTTCTTTTCTGCAGGCAATGACATGGATATGACGAGTAGATCCATAAACTCCCGAGTGATTATAATACTAAGCACAAACTCATGATGATCGACCGTCACACATGCTTTTTACTTCATTTAGCAAACTATATCCCTAAATTCAGTCATAAATGCTGTTGGATTTCATCATCAGACCACTTTCTAAAACATTAGTACTATTTTGGTTTCTTCATTTAGGACCACAACTCATGAAACGTACTTGAAAGATTATTATAACAAGTTAGTTCTTAAATATGTTAAAAGTTTAAAGCGAAACCTTCAAAAAAGTACATGGAGTTTTAATTATTAAAAAAGAATAAAAGCAAAAAAAAAATTATAATGAAGAAAATACTAATTATTAAAATTATTATAAAGGGATTGTAACTATGCTTTTACCTTTATTTTTTTACTTTCTATTTTGCTCTCTTTTTTGCCAAATCTAATGGACTGACCCATCCCATTTTTATACATATATAATATATTAAAAATAATATTTATAAATAATAAAATATTAAAAATATTTTATATTAAATTTTAAATTATCATTTAAAAATAATAAAAATAAAAATATTTTATATTTTATCTCAAATTATTATTTTAAAAAATATTATTATTTCAAATAATTTAATTTACAAATATTTTATATTAAATTTTAATTATTATTTAAAAATAATTAAAATAAAAAATACTTTATATTAAATTCTATATTAGTATTTAAAAAATTATAAAAATTAAAAATATTTTATACTAAATTTTGAATTATTATTTAAAAATATTTTATTATTAGTTCCCAAATAATGTTTAAAAAATAAATAAAAATTTTAAATTATTATTTAAAAATATTTTATATTAAATTCTGAATTACAATTTAAAAAATAATAAAAATTAAAAAATACTTTCTATTAAATCCTAAATTATTATATAAAAATAAAAAAATAAAAAACTTTATATTAAATCCTAAATTATTATATAAAATAAAAAAAATGCTTTATATTAAATCACAAAGTACTATATAAAAATTATTATATAAATGAATAAAAATAAAAAAATTTATATTAAATCTCAAATTATTTTTTAAAAAAATTAAAATCGACCCCCCATATATTACATTTATTATATATAATATGTATAAAATAAAACAATATATAATATATAATATATAAATTATATATATAATATATAAACTTTATCAGATAAGTAATTACTAATTGTGCATATTACCGACACTGATAAGATAACAATCACGTGTAATGTTCATATTAGACTTGATAATTTATATATTCGTTTTATATTTGTATATCTTGTCATATTATAATCATGTTTAAAGTTTTTTTTATTTATATTAATTTTGATACTTTATAATTCGTATTATATAGATTTTAAGATATATTCATCTCAAATCGTGTCATGTTTTTTTTAAACTTTTGCGTATCATATTCGTGTGGTCGTATCAAATATTACCAAATCTAGTTCAAGTGATCATAACTCAATGTTTAGATTACCATAATTAAATATACAGATGATCAAAATTGATTGTACCCTAACAATATCAGATAAGTAAATACTAATTGTATACATTACTAACACCGATGAGATGATAATCACGTGTAATGTATATATGATTTTAACTAATTGTACAGTTGACCATAACCGAATGTACATAGATACCCATAACTGAATATATAGATGACCAAAACTTATATATGTAATTCTAATATATATAATAATAGTATTTTGTAATTTAATATAAAATATTTTGTAATTTTTTATTATTTTTATATAGTAATTCAAGATTAATATAAAGTATTTTGTTATTTTTTGTTATTTATTATCTTATATATGTTATATTATATATATTATATATAATATATATTATTTTAATTTTCTAAAAGTAATTTGAGATTTAATATAAAATATTTTTTTATTTTTTTAGATAGTAGTTTGTGCTTTAATATAAAATATTTTGATTTTTTTATTATTTTTAAATAGTAATTTAAGACATAATATAAAAATACTTTATATTAAATTATTTTTAAATAGTAATTATTTTTTAAATAGTAATTTAGGATTTAATGTAAATATGTTTTGTTTTTATTACTTTTTAATAGTAATTTGAGATTTAATATAAAATATGTTTTTACTTTTTCTTATTTTTAAATAGTAATTTAAAATTTAACATTAAATATTTTTAATATTTTATTATTTATAAATAATATTTTTATGATATACATATATGAGGAGAGGCAACAACAAGCTTTTTTATTAAAATAATATAAATTTTTTTATTTATATAAATAAGTCGTTTTCAGATTATTTATCGAAATAGGTCAATTTTAAAAATTCGTTGAAAATCGTCATTTCAAATGATGATTTCTCATTTTAAAATTTAGTTGAAAAATCACCAAATCAGATGACGATTTCTTAACTGTTATAAGAAATCGACAAATGAAATGATGATTTCTCATCAATTGCAAATCCGGCCAAACTAATTTAATAATTAATTGAGAAATCGCCATATAATATGGCGATTTTCCAACATATAGTTGGGAAATCGCTATGGAAAATCGACATGGAAAATCGATATATCACATAGCAATTTACCAACTAAGTTATTTTTTTTGTTTTTTTTAATTATAAGAGCCACTTACCCGTGACCCTTATAATTTAGGCTTTTATAGCCTTTACAGAAGGATATGACTTCTGTCATATCCCTCTGAGGTCAAGAGTATTGTTCCCCGTGACCTTTGCCTGATGGAGGGAGCTCTCTATAAAAGGAGCTCCCTTCTTTGATAGAGAGCTTATAAAATGAAAAAAATTTCTACAAAAAAAATATAATCAAGTTAAAGTATTATTGAAAGTTAAGTAATCGAGTTAAAGCTTTTTTACATATATGATTTAATTCTATTCGTAAAAGTAATTTTTGATATAATTATACAATTTTTTTGTAATTATATTTTATTTTCATTTGTAAAGGTTCATTAATGTTGACTATGATTAATTATACATAATTTTTATTTTAATTTTTACGTATGATTTTTTAGGTAATTCATCTTAAAATTATACAATTTAGTTTGATTGTATTAGTATTTTTGGTTGAAATATTAGGGTGTTGTCAAGTTTTATTATTAAATGTAAATTATTTAGTAATGGTTAAAGTGATTTTTGTTGTAATTAACTTAATTTTTTGTTCACTTGATGATTGCAATGAAGAAATTGAATTTAACTTTGAAGCACTTAAATATTTTAAAGGTATGCGATTTTTTATAGAAATTTAGTTTAATTTTTGTTTTAAGGCTCGATAATAATGAATTTAGATGAAATTTTTTGTTTTGGGAAAAATTTTGATCAATTTAATAGCATCATCATCATCATCACCATCATTATCATTATTGAAATTACAAAGAGTATCATATATAATCAAAGATATTATCTGAGATACTAAATTATAAATTTTGTTAATGATATATTTAAAATAGTATAAATTATAAATTTTACAAGTAATGAATTAATGACTTTTTAAACAGGATACTCGATTGGAAACACGATCATAGAAAGCATCTTTTGAACAGTAAATCCATGAATTGAAGACTATTTAAGAAAGAGACAGATTTTACCGCGCAGCCCTAGTTAACCGTTGTCAATATGAGGTAGGACTAATATGTGCTTTGGTTGAACGATGGAGGCCTAATACGTATACATTTCATTCTCCATGCGGTGAATGTACAATCACACTAGAGGATGTTGTACTTCAATTGGGTCTACCAATTTATTGGGAAGGAGGTAACAAAGGGAAGTTTATTACACTGGGAGGCTTTATTTGAAGAATTGTTATGTGTGATCCCTTCCTAAAACTTCGTTCAAGGCTTAACTATCAAAATGACTTGGTTGATAGAAATGTTTCGTTATATCCCTGAACATGTAACTAACGACAAATAAAATCCACTACTCGAGCATATATTTTACGCATCATTGGTGGAATGTTAATGTCTGATAAATCTGAAAATCAGGTACATTTGATATATCTTTCACTTTTGGCAAATTTGAATAAAGTAAGGAAGTATAGCTGGGGTTCCGCATGTTTAAGGTTCTTATATAGAGAACACTGCCATGCAATAATTAGGGCGACACATGACATAGGTGGCTATTTAATGCTGCTGCAGTCATAGACATGGTACTGGCTTCCATTTCTTGCCCCAATAGTTGAAAAAAATTATGTATATCTTTTTGGGTTAAGGTAATAAATATAAGTATTATATTTATTCTTGGAGAACTTATATTTGCATGCGGGATATTCATATTTTATATGTATTTGAATAGATGGTGTAGTCCAAAGTCATTTAGTCATACAACTACGTACATTAAAAGCATTAGAGTATGACTAGATCGTATGGGACATAATACGGTAAATTTTATAATAGTTTACCTTAAGTACATGTTTTTTTAAGCTACCTTATTGCATATGATCAATATTAATTTTTGTCTTTTGCTTCACAGTTTCTATGGAGGCCATATTGCAAATAAAATTGTGGAATGTCTTCTATCAGTAGCCTTCCAAAATAGCCCCATCTAGAGAGCAAATACAACATTAATATGTTTTCAAATTGTGGAATGGCACCAGCCGGATAGGGTTTTACGCCAATTTAGGAAGCAACAAGCAATCCCCCAACCACCTATGAACCTTGACAAAGTTTATAGAGTTGATATGCGCAGTAATCATGCAGAAAACTAGGCTGAAAGGCATTCAAACTAGATTCGATTTTAAAGAAAAAGTTCTATACGAATTGTTCAGGGTCTTAAAATTGTGTACAATAATTTCTCACCATCAGATGAATACATCAGATGGTTGTATACTCAAGGCCGACCATTTATTTTTCCATTGTTGGGACTTCAGGATGTGAGAAGTAGCTCACATTATCAACAAACTTCAAATCCAGACCCTCCTATGGAGCTTCATAAGCGTACTCGATGGCATGGAATTAGTCGAATGATGAATCAACCTATTTCAACAGAGGTTGATAATACCAATGCACCTAGGATGTCCTTCAGTCATCCTGAAGCAGAACGTGATCTTGGGGTATCATCCAGTCGCAGGTATTCATTCAGACATGGTGGGGATGATGATGATAAGTGCTATCGGTCAGAGCCGTACACTAGTAGGTTAGATGCTAACCTTTTGACTCCTATGTCACCTGTAGCACATATGAGAAGCATATATTAGTTTGGAACCCTCTTGTAGAGTGGTACCCTCCCTAATTTTGGCCAACCAAGTAATACTTCCATGGGTAGTGGGTTAGGATTTTTTGATATGGCGGACATTGCTCGGATTATGAGCGAATATAGGGATTCTATGTCGACTCAAAAAGAAACAACTGAAGAAGAAGCATCAACGGTGGAAGTAAGAGCTCAAAGACGTCAAACTAGGGGCGTACATGGCAATGAAGATGAAAATGTTGACCGAAGAGTATTGCCACTATGTAATCGGAGAGCCCCGCATTGTTGTTCTACACCGCGCAATAAGGCCTCCCATTAATAGATAGAAACTTGTATTACTCACTTGTATTATATAGTTTAGTCTTATAGTTTTACAGTTATGCAGTTTAGAGTGTTATACAATACTATAAATGTTATATATTTGTGTTGTAATTTTTTTTATGTTTCTTATATCGGAAGATAATTAATAAAAAATATTTTATTATGTTTATTAAATTGATATAATTTATATTAGAATAATTATGTAGGTTACATGTTCAATGCATTATATCATTATTATTATATTACAATAATTAATAACTATATCTTAAAGATATTTTATAATAGTAATTATATTATAATAAATTCTAAAAATATATGGTTATATGATCATTATATTATAAATATTAATTTTCTATAGTAATTATATTATTTTCTATAATATATGTTTCTATTATTTATGTTGCAAGACAAATAAAAAAATAACATTAATTGCATTTCATTAAAAAATAACATGTACATCATGAAATTGAAAGTGCTAAATTTTACACATATAAATAGTTAATTACACGTAATATAATCATAAACAAAAACTGATAATCAATAATGCAACTTTCCCCTGATGTGCCGACTTGATAAGGGCAATTTTTTCGGCTATGGCCTTCATTCCTACATAGTCTACAATGCTTTGGTTGGCCTTTTTCACTAAGATCCATTTCATTACAAATTCGAATTGATTTTGATCGACCTTTGAGATCTCTCTATATTTTTGGATTAGGGAATAGTTGTGGATCATTATATTTCGGCTAATAAGCTTCATTTTTTACGGGTTGGAACTCATGTCGATAAATATTGTCTATAGTCTCTAGTCTATAAACATTGTCCACATATAGCATGCAATCTATATGGATATGAGCACAAGCAGCAACAACATGTGAACACGGATACCTGTGCGCTTGAAACTTCCCACAGTCACACCACCTCTCATTAGGATTTACTTTGTATGTTGAAGCCATAACTTTCTCTTGAGGGTTTTCTAACTCCTTAACCAAGAAAGATTGATTGTTCGTGTACCCCCGAACAAGGTGTGAATTAGCTTTTCTTTGATTTTCTTGCATGGTATTTGTAACTGTTTCACAATAATTATGCCCAGCTGCCATCATTGCAATCTGCTTGTTCCTATCATCCTAAATAATTCTGCTAATCTAAAATATAGGGCTTTCACCAAAGTGGTTATAGGAAGATGATGAGTCCCCTTCAACACCGTATTTATATATTCGGCTAAGTCTGTCATCATATGTCCATATCATCTTCCTTCATCATATGATTGTGCTCACTTCTCCCGTGAGATCCTATTAATCCAATCGACCACTTCTATATTCTCTGCACAAAGATTTTCATACTACCACTGAAAATGGGGTGTTGTAACTCTTACGCTGAAAAAATAATATGCTAATTTTTAGAATTATTAACAACTGATAGATAAACATTAAAATTGATAAGATTGTAAGAGAGTAAATAACCATAAATGCGATTACATACCCATATTAATAACTTGTCAACGCAACTCTTTATTGTTAAACCTCCTCATGAAGTTGGTTGCAATAAGTCGAATGCAGCACACAGAATATGCACGTGGAGGTTTCTATACACTACCTGAGTCTTTGATTACAAATTTTATGGATTCATGTCGATCAGATATTAAGCATATTCCAGCTTGTCTAACAATATATCTACGTAAGTTGTTGAGAAAAAATGACCATGCCTCATTTGTTTCACCCTCTACAATGACAAAGATAATTGGTACTATGTTTCGATTGCCATCTTGTGCAACAGCTAATAGTAATGTTCCTTTATAGTTTCCATGTAAGAATGTATAGTCTACTTGGACAACAGGTTTACAGAAGGGAAAGCCTTCAATGCAAGACTTGAATTTCAAAAAAGTTAATGGAAAATACCCATACCTTGCATTATTTGATGACCATGGTATACAAGTATAGTTTGTAATTTCACTATTATGCCAGGAACAAAATGTTGCATTGCACCCAACCATTTTGGGATATCATTGTATGATTTATCCCAATCTCCATAAAGTCAAACAATTGCCTTCTGCTTCGCTATCCATGCTTTCCTATAGGAGGTCATGTATCCATACCTATTCCGTATCTCGGCAACCAAAACTAAGACGAAAATGGTCAAATTTGTTTGTACCAAGGACAAAATGAATGATCATATCATGTTGGAATCTAGTTTCATGTAATCTTATGAAATACGGCCAGATGCACAAGTATGAGGCCTATTATACTTTTTAATCTCCCATACTTATGTCTTCTTCAATAATCTTGCCCTTATACTCCAATTATAATCGGTGCCATACATTGTACATTGGCCACGATATTTGATTGGTGATGATTCTATTGCTCTATAATCTACAGAGTTCTTGATATTATAGTACTTTATAGCAAAAACCATGGCCTCTTTTGTTACGAACTGTATCCCAACGCAGAGCTCACTACTAGATAGATTCCAGCTTCTCGAAAGCTTTAATGTTTGAGCATATTCTAGAAATTCTACTACATGCATTGCATCCAGATCGAGGGTGCGCATATGGAGAGGTGGCTCACACGATGAAGAAGATTGCTAGCTCCACTAGTAGATGACAGATGAGAAATATTGATATCACCACCGATATCCGGGCATGGATCATTGTTGTCATCACTATCATCAACTTCAACATACTCTTCTGGTTCACTAAAGTCACCAACATAATCACTATGGGCTTCATATGATATTTTAGGATCATCAGCAAATAAACTTGGCCCTCCATATTCCATTTCAACACTTCTAATTAGAGAGTCTATTATTATAAAGTTATTTGGCTCATCATCTTCATAGCTTGAAACTGTTAGTGACACAGATAAATAATAAAAAGATTCATACAAATTATTCATCATCATTTGTGCATCTGGAGGAGGTTGACATTCAAGATTCTCAAACAGCCATGACATAGTTGCATCTGCCATAGGCATGTATGAAGCTTCAACATCATGATGTACATCCTCAAGGTTGGTATATAACTCAATTACATCGACATTAGAAAATTGTTGATGAACATCAAACATGCATCTGACATTATCATCATCTTCGAGTGGGAACATCCTATATCGGACGCATCCTTCTCTCATGGAAATAAGAAGCCTATACTTGATATTTGATACTCTGGTTCTGCTTCTAGCTCTAATTTTTGCATTAACTTTTACCTTTAATTCCTCTATTGTAATGTTTTCGTTAATTCTAATAGTTTTAAGAGGGTCGCTTTGAAAGGTGACACCCTCTTCATTGTTGACAATTTCTCCATTAGAATAGGTAAGTGCAACAAATCTATTACTCATGTTGGTAAGATGAAAATAACTTTAAACAAAATGCTAACAATTGAAAACTAAGAAACAAAAGAAGAGAATGAAGAAGCACTATCACTAAACTGAGAAAACAATAATAACAGCTGAGAATGAAAATGACAATAAAAATGACAATGATGAACACATATTTATAATGCAAAATAGTTAATAGAATTTTTTTTCTCATTCAAAATGTTTGACTTTGTCCCATACATTAGTCTAATCTTTGCAGTCTGACATTTACAATCCATGTATTAATCTTATCAACTAAAGATGATATAAGAAAGAATATGATTCTCATGCTTTAGTCTTATCAACTTATTTCATATTAGAAGAAATTTGATTCCCATGCATTGGTCTTATCAATTTTTTTCATATCAGCAGAAATCACCTTTCTCATGCATTAGTCTCATCAACTTATTTCATATCAGAAAGAATCTGATTTCTATGCATTAGTCTTATCAACTTATTTTATATCAGAAGAAATTTGATTGCATGCATAAGTCTCATCAATTTATTTCATATCAGAAAGAATCTGATTCCCATACATTAGTCTCATCAATTTATTTCATATCAGAAAAAATATAATCATCTTGCATTAGTCTTATCAACTTATTTTATTTCAAAAAAAAATTTAATTTTCATAAATTAGTCACGTACTTTCAAACATAAATAAAAACTAAAACTTATAAACTGTGATATGAAATACGAAATTGTCACATGATTTGACAATTTCTCAAAACGGTAGAAAAAAAGTTTGTTGGAAAATCGCCATGTGATATGGTGATTTCCCAATTAATTATCAAATTGTGTTGGCCGGATATGCAATTGATGAGAAATTACCATTTCATTTGTCGATTTCTTATATCGAGTTTAGAAATCGTCATCTAATTTGATGATTTTTAAACTAAATTTTACATTTTTTCAACTAATTTTTAAAATTAACCTATTTTAGTAAATAAAGTAAATAATCTAAAAGCGGTTTATTTAAGTAAATAAAAAATTTATATTATTTTAATAAAAATGCCGCAACAGCAACCGAAAAACAAAGCCGAAAGGAGAAGCAAAGAAATAACGGTAAAAACACAATTTCATTTTCTATTAATAATTTTTAATTTTTAGTCATAATTATTTTTTTCACTTTCACTTTAATAATTTAAAGTTCATTTCGTCCTTTTTGGGAGTTTCCCAACTTTAAAAGCAATGGTCCTGCATCTGGTGTGAAAGACTGCGAATGCAGAAAGCTTCAAATTTTTTTATGATATTGCAAAGTATCTTAACTGCTTTCGCTTGCTTGAGGCCGTCTTTAATTTATTCAACTTTCTAATGGGATTCTTACAGCAAATTAATGCATTAAAGGGCTTTAAAAGTATGCTTATTTTTCTTTCCTACGGGTTACTGTACTGATCCTATAAAATTTAATAGATACGTGGCTACGGTTACTTGGACCAATTCATCAACTTTGAACTTCTGATGAACAAGAAAACAAAAAAACTGCAACGCTTTCGAAAGTTCAAAAAGCAGGAGGGAACAAAGTTCTAATTTTATATCTATTATCTTATTTATTTTCATTTTAGATTATACTTTTTTGTGAAAAAATAAATGAATAATTAATCCAGAAGAATGTGGCATCTAAACTGAAAATAGATAGTACTATTCACTTATCTTTTTTCCTTTTATCTGATATAAGCATGGACAAGATGGAGCTAAATGCTATAATACAGATACTGATCTAATAAGGAAAAGTGATTAAATTTAATTAAAAAAAAAAAAAAGGGAACTGGAAGAATGCCATGTTCGCACGCCGCCTTAGTTCTTGTACCAGAACTTTAAAGAATTAATTAAAACGATGTTAAAGATTCGTCCCAACACGTTGTCTGCGTCAACAAGCATTAATTACGAAGTAGATAAAATATATGGGGCATAATCTTAACGGAATACGGAAATATTTTAAGCATAGAATGGTTGATAGAGTAACCTCTGATCTCTGATTAACAAATCTCTGCTATGATATATATGTGCTTAATAAAGAATCCAGCTTATTTCTGACAACCCTAGTCTGGTATTGAAGAAACTTCGAGAACAATGACTTCTTGTACTGACCAAATGCCGATGATCATAGCCTGTTTCTGTTCGCCCAGTTCAGTCGTGTTAATTACAGAAGCTTCAACGTGCTATGACCAAAAATTTCCTCCTAAATATCTGTTTATACATCACTTGAGTCGGTTGTCTTCTTTGATCAATATTGGCTCAATTTTAACCTAGGCATGCAATTAAAAGCTTTAATGTTGAAAAAAAAAAGTTTATATATATCTATTTGAATAATCTCAGAATTAAATCACTTTCTGCATTGGTGGTAATTTGAAGAAATTGAGAAGAAAAATATTGATCTCATTAGGTTACATCTTTTTATTGCACTTTTCCATGCAATTGCTAATTGCCGAAGGTTTTTTGAGTTTAGTGGGTTGAACTCTACGTGCTTGATAATTAAATGGATTAATATAATTATGTAATTATTTAATTATTGTTGAGAGGATATTATTTACAGAAATTTTATTCAAAATAAAATAGTCTAATGATAAGAGTTAAAAGTAATTATTTTTAATTTTGATAATTCATTAAAATATAAATTCTTTGATGGTAAAAAATATTCTAATTAGTGTGGTATAAGTTTATAATCTAGTTTATATATTACTTGTAAACCATTAAAAAGTAATAAACTAAAAGACTTAAAAAGAATGATATAGTATTTATTTGTGTGCTTGAAACAGTATTGCTTTTTCGATCAAAAATGATCTGATGTATGTTTAAGTTTATTTTAATTTAAATCTTACATGTGTTATTGGAGACAGAGTCTATAGCTATTTTGTTCATATTAGAAAGAGATGCGTACATTGAAGACATGCATGCATTTATTGTGCTTCCTTAGAATGATATTTGCTTATTACACAAACTAAAGCATGGGAAAAAATTTAGAAATTGTGTTTGTATAAGTTCTTGATTAAAGAAAACGAATAGATCGAGAGAAATTGAAGCAAAGGAAAATCAGGTTTGTTATGGGTTTTAAAAACTCGGGAATCATTTTAGATTGATTATGCTACTAATTAAATTTATGCATGGATTTTGTAAATCTAGCATATAAAGTCCTGTCTTGAAGTCTTAAATTGAATGAAGAAGCAATGAAATCATAAAAAATAGGAGAAAGAAGTGGAAAATTAGGAATAAGTTTTCATGGGTATGAAACTCTAAATTTTTTAGTAAATTCATCTTTATTGATGTTGTTTGATGCAATTTAAAGCATGGGCTTTGTCAATAAATAACTAAACATATATATATATATGTATGTTAGTTGCACATTAAATGGTTATTTGCATTAAAAATGGATGAAAATCATGTAAAATTTAAGAAAACCCGAAATTAGCCAACACGGGGCGGGTCAACCCGTCTAGAGGGAGAGGATGAATAGTGTCCAGTCAGTGAACAATATGCTCACTCGATGAACGGTGCCGGGTGGAAACATAAATGAGTTGGAACCGAAACGAGTCAGTAAACAGTGCTGAATCAGTGAATAACATAGAGTTGGAAAAATATGAGGTCAATGAATTGCGATTGAATCAATAATTTGACATGCGTGACCTCATTGGATCATGGTTTTGACGCAGTTTGTTCTATTATTAGTTCAGTAATTTTAAGTAGAATTTGGTTATAAATTTTTTAAAATTCAATAACAGCAAATAATATTTTTTATTTAATATTTATTTGTATTAAATGATTAAAAATATTTTATGAATATATATTTTAAAATTTTAATTCATAGTAATTTATTTTGGCATTCTAGGAGTTTATTGAAAATATGTACTCTTCTTTTAAAGTAGTCAATATTTATATAGTCTTAACCTAAAGTTAAATGAACAGTTGAATTTGTTTAGTAAAAAAATTTACATTTTGGGATTTCAAATTTTTAGCTATATATACTATTATGTCATGAAATTTCTCCACTTATATATATCATAAAGCCTTGGATATATATTATAAGTTATTAAATTATATATACACTTATGATATATTATGCTATTATTAAAATTTTAAATTATTAACTTAAAAATAACTACGTGTAATATCCGTAATTAATATTTAATTTTGCATGAAGGGCTTAAGTGCAAATTAAAATATTGGAGGGGTTGATATGGAAAAACGTGTTAATGTGAACGTTTTCGCTGCTTAGGCCAAAGAAAAGAAAGAGAGAAATAAGGAGAAGAGCGAGAGAGGAGGGTAAGTTTGGAAATTTGGAAGTGAATCAACTTTGCGTTTTTCGTCATCAATTAAAAACTTAAGCTTTATGATTAATACTTACTAGGTTTTATAGTTGCATTCGCGACAGAAGAAAACCCAAAATCCTTAAGTTTGCATACATAACCAATGACTATTCTAGAGACTTTTCAACATGCAAACCCACCCACATATGGAAAGCTTTCAACCTTAGAGTTCTAATAAAATAAGCTTCACTTGGTTTGGTTTGATAACTTATAAGATTTGATGATTTTGATTTTGGGCTCAATAGTCAATAACCATGGTGGTTGGAAATTCTGTCCGGTTTTGAATTTAGTTGATTCATGGGTCAATTTTGTGTTATGAAATGTCAACTTTAAGTTGGAAGCCTTGGCTTTGATTTAGGGATTCATACATTAAGAGAAACAAAAGCTAAAAGAAAGCTAAATGACTGCAAAAGACCAAAGATTTAGGTACCAAAATGGTGACCAACCAATTTGTGATTTTACAAAATTGTATTTCTGGTTATCATAGTTTCTGATTTGAACTTGTATCTTGAAGTATGATATGTAAACTTTATTTTGGTATAAGACACACCACTAGAGTCAACCTATATTTGTCGGCTAAAAGTAAGCTAAACGAATATGTTTTTGAAATTTCAGAAAAATTGAAAAAATTATTTTTGATGCTTAAAACTTTTTTTTATTAAAATTTGATATATTTTACTATAAGTTTTCATAATTTCAAAGTTATTTATTTTATTTAATTTTTCAAAAATAACAAATACTCGTAAATATGGTAATATGAACGTGAATAGTCTTCTAAACTAAAAAAATAGTCATTAGTAGTAACTAAATTTCTGAATTATCATTTTAATTTTAGTATTAATAAAATTTATTCAATTTATAAGTAAAAATTTTAACTTCATTAAAAGATTTTTGTTATGTAAATTTATTTGATAATAAATGTAAATAGTTAAAGCTTAAATTAGATTGCTTTATTTTCAAAGTTATAATTTTTATTAACCTTTAAAAATAAATAATTTATCCAATAAATAAAAAAGCGTTAAACTTCAAATAAATTTTTTTTGTCTTTATGCTTTTAATTTATGTTAAAATAAAAAAATTATATATTAATTTGATATAATTTATACATGGATCAAACCTTTATATCTTAAAACAAATTTCATTAATAAGCACTTTTATAGTTTTATTTATTTGTAAAATGTACAACTGTAAGTTTGAAAATTAATAAAACAACAAGAATCAACTTGTGGCATATGTGCTTGTTAAAAAAAAATACAATTTTTTGTTCCAATTTACTCAATGCATAAAGCAATTTTATTATTGTAAATCATATTCAAAAAGTGAAAATTTTGTTTATTTTATACAAAATATTGATAGAATAATTTTTTTATAATTATATGATAAATTAATAACATTAAAAAAAATTGTTACATGGGTCAAAGGGTAACTAAAATCAAATTATTTAGATTAAGAATAAATATAGACAATTTTTAGGCAATTGAAAAATCGAATCAAGTATATTCATCGTATATTGTACATTTATCTGCAGGCAAGCTATCCATTTAACCCCAAAAATCTATTCAATATTTTGAAAGCTTTGGTAAAAAAATATTAAGCTTAAAAAATAAATTTGGATAAAAAATGAAACATATTTAAAAATAAATTAAATATTAATTTTAACATTTAAAATCTAAATCCGACATTTTCCAATTTTCAAACATAATATATATTATATTTATAAATTATGTGATTTTTATATCATATAAAAAATAAATATATATAATATTATGATATAAATATTAAAAAAATATAAAATTATCTATGAAACGTAATAAAAGGAAAAAGTTAAATTACTAAAAATTAACTTCAGATTGGAGACCATACCGTGGAGCATCTGGATATAGAGGAACAATGCTGTTTTTCAAACAGATTAAGCCTAGTCCCTATGCTGCTATCAACAGAGCCAAAGAACTGACAAATATCTGGGAACGTGCTTTCCCTCCTTCCCCTGTGAATATTGGCAGTGCAGGTGATGTGAACCAGAGGCCTCAACTTTCGACATTGATTTCAATGCATTCTCGCATCATTGTCTTATAATGGCTTGGAAGAAGGCACCAGAGAGGTCATCCATACCGTACCGATAAATATATTATTTTTATTTTAATATATATATATATATATTAATATTGATATATTTTGTTTTATTATTTTAAATTTATCGTAGTTTAAATATTTTTAATTTATACATATGAAAAAAATTTTTAAATATAAAATAAATGAGATTAAATAAATTTTATATATTAAATATTTATCAATTATAAATAATGTTATAAAAAAAACTTCATCAAATATAAGAAAATCAATATCAGTTAAGTAGCAAAGTTAAAATTTTTAATGATGGTTAAATTTATGAATAATTATATCTAATATTTATCAAAATTTACAAGTAATTATATATAATATTAATTAGATTTAAGATCAATATTTGTTTACTTTTTTTACAAGCTTATATTATATACCAATCAATACATCTATTTTCGGTCAGTACCATCGAAATAAGTCAATACTTCTCGGTACGCCCAGTATAAATTAAAATCAAGATAAAAAAATTAACTATCATCAATACCTTTATACGTCGAAATCAATATATACTAATCAGTATCGATAACACTAGCCTGGTGTTTGCATTCAAGGTTAAATCATGTCTTAATGAGAACGTCAGGTTGGTCTACAGGACACCTCTCACCCATAAGAGAACTTTGGCCAAGCTTGACGTCCTCGGATAATGCCTTCGAAGAATTTGCACTGTTCACACACTAAAAAGCTCGTCGTATATGGAGTTCGGACAGGCTACTCGGTAAAGTTGTTCGTAAGCAAGCAATAACCCTTCACTAGAGCTTCTAACGAATCTACAAGGATATCACAGTAATCCAAAACTCCATGGAAGACTTGACCATGAACCACCAGCAACACCCTGAGAACGAAGTCCCAGTATTGTGCTCAACAGACGTCAAACTTCTCGTAGACTTTCCATTAGAGGTGGCAATTGGACATATTAGAGTAGGTTTGTATTGGGTCGTTTCACATTTAAATTTTTTCGGATTTAAATTGATTTGGGTTCAGGCCTATTTGGGTTCAGGCTTATTTGGGTTCTTTAGGGTTTGTGTCAATTTGAATTCGAGTTAAAGCCTATTCGATTCGGGTTCAGTTCGGATTCGAGTATGTTTTATATAATTTTTATTTTATATTAAATATAATTATTTTACACAATTTTGAATTTTAAGCTCAGGCTTAAATTTGGCCCGATCCAGTCCAAAAAAATCTTAGTTTGGTTCCATAAGCCTTGTCGCGACTTAAAAAAATTTTGAATTCTAAACTTAGGGTCGAATTTGGCCTAACCAACCTATTTAAGTACAAATCACTGTTCATAATATTAAAAAGTTATTTTTATATAAATTTTTTACATATTTTATAATTAAATTTAAATAAAATATATTATTTTATTTAGAAAAATACTGTTTGCGGTCGAGTCTGCTTGAAACTTAAAAGACTTGGGCCTGATCGTGCGGGCCTATTGGGTTGGTCAGGCTATTCGGCCCACGAGCAACTGCAGTTGCTAGTCTAACATGTGATTTTTTTTCAATTTTTATATGATATTATCTATTATGGCTTTCATATTTTTTAATTTATTTTATTACATTGTTATACTATTATCAGACTCTAATTATCATTATTTGACATAATAATAATATTATTATTATCATTATAATTATCATTATTTTATCTCATATTTTGATTTCAAACTAGCCCAATCTAACTCGGAACAGTTATTTTAAATTAAAATAAAATATATTTTATTTGATTTTAATTATAAAATATATAAATATTAATAA
>JBBYHO010000016.1:10040916-10123643 GCA_038382025.1 Adansonia gregorii
TGATTAATTCAAAAGTCCAAATTCATAATTTGATATGGGTTTTGATCTTTCTTGATGCAAAGAAACGAGTTAAAATCGAGTTTTGGATCAATAGTGGATGAGTCAAAAATACTTAAATCATGGAAAATGGTTTGTATGTATCGATACATTGCAGAATGTATCAATACATTTGGTTCAAAAACCTTGTGTATATCGATACAATGAATATTGTATCGATACTATGAACCATTGTATCGATACATGGTGATATCTATCAATACATTTCTTTATAGAATACATGTTTTGGTCTTGGCATGGCCTAGTATCGATACATGAGCCCTTGTATCAATACATAAGCTTATGCATCAATAAACTTACATGTTGTATCGAAACAAATGGGGACATTTCAAATCTTTAGCACGTTGGAGCATCGTATCGATACATGAGCCATGTATTGATACATTCAAGCAAATTTGTTAATTTTCTCATATCTCTTATCCTCGGACACCGTGAACTATGTCATTTGATGCCATATCTTTGCATTTACCTTTGATATGATCCATAGGCCTTCTTGACCTCCTTCAAATACTTTTCGTCGGGTGACAACATCGCACCCTCTCACGTCTATGCCTTAGATTGCTAAAAATTAGCTCAAACAAAATAAAGTGTCTATACAAGTGATCAAGAATCATTCTTGTTTGCTATGATGAAGTCAGTCCTCTATCTTAGTGAAGTTGATTAGTATAAAATTATGATTTTTGAGTTCGTTTTCTTAAATCTATGCAAAACAAGAATCTCTTTAATGAGTTCTTGTTGCCTTTTCCTTGTGCCAAAGGCAAGCAATTATTCCTAAATCTTTATGTATCTGATTAGCAAATTATCTTTTAGTTGTGGTTTTAAAAGTCATCTGGGAACCATCTTATCGAAGAAGGTTGCAACTATTATCTATACAGATCATCATTAGAGGCAGAGCACTTAAACTGCTCGTGATTTCATATTACCCTTCAAGAAGCTTACTAATTCAGATTTGAAATCTTTTGGATCTCAAAACTCAAGTTCGTGATATCTTTAAGCTAAGTAATCTTTAATTATATGGTTGATTATATTCTGATTTAAGTAAATTATGTTTACCACATGTAAATCCCTACCTAACAAATCTATAAGGAAGTTCAGTATTTCTATGTTTATTACTTCCACTGTCTATATTATGTTCTTTATGAATTTTTACATGCTATCTATGAATGAGGTTGGACCTTTTTGAGAATACAGATTCTTGCACATGAATCATGAATTTGATTCTCAATCAAATTATTTCAACAAGTAAATTTCTTTAGCTTTTCCAAAAGTAATTCAGCTTAGATATTATTGTCGTCACAAGATAACCACATGTTCTTTGTAATATTAGAACATCTAAATTTGGATTTTTGAAATCCAAATTGTCTTAATCTGTTGTTAATTGAACTTTTCAATTAAATCCTCAACACTTAACCTTTTATTTAATTAAGTCCAATTTAATTAAATCCTAAGTTTAATACAACAAAACCATCCTACTATGTGCAACCTATTAGGTTCCCAAATATAAATAGTAATCTATTTTATACAACATAGATCAAAATTTATAAACATAGATCAAGAGTGAGATCTAAAAACCCTATCAAAGATATCCTAAAAAGCCATGACATTTTACGAAGAATGAAATAGGACATAGGTAGCAACTACTAAATCTAAAATTTACTTTGGAGAAAAGATGGAGTCAATCTTAACACTTTATATTCACGTTTAAAGAAAAATGAACTTAAGAAGGTAAAACCATAAAGGACTATCTCAACACTCATCTTTATGTCTGAAAGTGAGACTTAAGGTGTATAACACCTCCATGAACATGCAAAAGAGAAGATGAAATAAACAAAATAGTTAGCCGTAATAATTGCAAGACATTATCTCATAAACAACTTTTAAATGTTTAAGCTAAAGCAATTAGAGCCCTTTCTCCATAGTTGATAAATTGGATCCGAGTGCATAAACAAAAATGCCACAAGCATTTATCAGATGTGATTCACACCTTAAAGATAATCACAGGAGGCCTAAAAACATAGATAGGGAAAGAAGTTAAAAATACCTCTTAGATTGCTTTGCACGTTAAAGATGCCCATCAAAAAGGTTTAAGCATTCAACAGGAAAATATGTTAAGCATACCTCCTAGATATGCCTTGCACCTCGAAGATATATTTCACACCTTAAGAACACACACTTAAATCTATTCCAACATTTTATCATCGAATGATAAAACATCTCCAAAAATAGTTATAAACAAAACTTATTTAAAGAATAGAAGATGGCATGTTTACGTTAACAAAGAGTGACACCTTACCTTGCAATTATTAGTATTTGCTTTTTAGCCAATCAAATTAGATAAGGCATATAATAGTTAATAATGCAAATCAATCATTGCCGTTAGTTATTGAAGGTTTCTTGCCATGTTAGTGGTGTGATTGACAATCATACAAACAGTAATTGGATAGAGCCCATGAAACATAATGGCCTTGCAAAGTTACTGATGACTTATGATGATTAGATCTTTATACATCAAAATCCTCCTTCTAAAAGTGTTCTTAGTCATCATATTGTCAAGATAATGCATTGATAATGCACAAAGACTAGCATATGCTAAGCCTCTATGCATTTGATTTATGCAACTCTTTGATGTTATATAATTTGAAGTATACTTGGTTTCCAAAAACAACTTCATTGAACCTAGCCTATATAAGAGCTCTATTTGGTATAAGTCACTCAAGTGTCTATGGAACATATTCTCATGTGCTAGTGTGTTTATTAGTCCTCAGACCTATGATACTAGTTCATCTTATATAGGGAGTGTCATGCTTTGATTCCATCGTAAACAGGTCCACAATAGATGAATGTAGGATGATTTTTGGTATGGCATAACCATATGAAGGTGGTTGAGTGATCTAGAGAAGATTCACCACTCTAAGTGCCATTGGGGGCATTTCTCATTTGTTCTTGACTTTGGTTAACTTGATAAAGTAGTTGGACAATACATAATGAATTTCTAAGATTAGTCAAAACTTATAAGAACTAATACTGATTGATGCATGAGTAGACATTGCACCATGCTCATGGTCTGTTTGGGAAATCTGGTGAAAGAACTGAAGTACACTGAAAGGCAAGTTACTGAACAGTTTCTTAAAGAGGTCATATTGCCTCTTCTTGCATACCAAGCGGCCATGATGTGTTGCTAAAGGCTAATCTTAATTTATAAATATAAATATGCATAATTAGGTAATTATGTTTATTGCCGTTATGATGGAAGCCTAATGGGTCATGCTAAATAAGATGATCTATTAGATTAAAACCAAGATTTAATTAAGCATGACTTAATTAAATAAAAGGTATGAAGAGAAAGACTTAATTAAATAAGTTCAATTAAGAACAATTTAAGACATAAATTAGATTTAAGAAATATAATTAAAGATGCCTTAATATAACAATAAAGATAGGAATGCTAGATCAAGGTAATGTCTATTTGTACATATGATTTTAGGGATAATATTAAATAAGGCCAAATAATTGTATTCAAAAAATTAAATAACTATTTGATAATTATTTGGTTGATTATGTAATATTATCTACATGAAGTAAAAATTGTTTTACTTTGGTTAAAAATTTTAATTATCAATTAAATTATCTAACATTTAAATTTAAAGGTTAGGCTGAAAGCCCTTCTTATCCAGTCAAGAGAGTGTAATTGTGAACTACTCTAAGTTGGGCTTCATAATGGGCTTAGCACATGAGATAGCTATCTTTGTTGTGCTATTGGACTAAAATATTAGTAAGTTACTATTAAATCCTAATCTCGGGCAAGTTAATTAAAATAGTTTTAATTGGGCACCAAGAAGCACTACAAAGTAGGGCCATCTTTTGGTATGTTAGTCATAAGCTCAGTTGACCCAATGTTCAAGCTGAACCTGGCCTAGGGTATATTCAGATACATTGTTAAGGCTTTTTAACTAATAAAGAACACAAGGAAACCCTAGGCGCCATCCTTCTATCTTCTTAAGGATGGCATAACCTTTGTCTTCCCTAAGTTCTCCTTATACTTTCATGGCTTTTTAACTAATAAAGAACACAAGGAAACCCTAAGCGCCATCCTCCTATCTTCTTAAGGATGGCATAACCTTTGTCTTCCCTAAGTTCTCTTTATGCTTTCATGTTTTTTCTAGGTCTTCCTAAATTATTTTTGACACACTAAAGATAGAAAAATAGTAGCATTGCAAGACTAATTTTTCGTAAAAGTTATCAAATTAACCAAATCCCAAAATCTCTACTTCTGTAAACCTTGTTTATGTCGATTAGTATTGCAGATGATGTGAAAGTAGAAAATTAGTTTTCTATCTTAGTGGAATCAATCAAAATTAAGAATTGTGATTTTTGGACCCGTTTATTAACATATGCAAAAAATAGCTACTTTATTACAAAGTTATTTCTATATCTTTTTGGGGCAATAGGTAAAGGAATCATTCTCGAGTCACATCGGATCTATACCTATTGGCTATATATCTTTTGGTTAAGGCTTAAGAAGCCTTCTGGCTAGTATTGAAGAACTACTGAACCTCATGAAGGCTCTAACAGGCATCTGTATGGATCGTTATTAGAGGCATAACACTTAGACTACTTTTGGCCTCAAGAAGATACCATAGTAATCAACCCTGGTGCATTCCTGCAGGGATCAACACACTTAGAGTCATATGTCTCTAAGTATGTATGACCTCTATAGACACCTTATTTTGTTTAGACCAGTTTTTGTATCTTAGGAGTTAGGTAAGAGGTGACAAAATAAAAAAATAAAAATAAACTAGGGGACGATCGTCGCCCGGCAACAAAGTTTTTTGAGAAGGTCTAAAATGCCTATGGACTGCCTTAAAGAAAATTGCAAAAACAAGGCATAAAAAGTTATTTTCAGAGTGTCATTGGAATCATTCAGGTGAGTACGTAGCCAATTTTCATCTTTTGGTGACCAAGATAAGACAATTTGAGGAACCTGAGGTATGTGTGAGTCATATGGGTGTTTAAACACTGTCACGAGGCTTTCACGTTACCAAAATTTTGAATTTCCATGCATAGTATCGATACATGAAGGTTTGCTATTGATCCCTAAGGTGTGGTATCGATACCTAGCATTCGTGTATCGATACAAATCTTGGCAGTAGCTAAAGTTATGATTTTTGGCAAAATGTATTGATACACAAGCATAAGTATCGATACAAGTCAATAGAGTATCAACACGGGGCTCTAAAGTCTCAAGATTGGAAATAATTTTTGTTCTTAGTATCGATACACACCTCTTTGTATCGGTACTTAAGAAAAAAATTGCATTGTGTATCGATACAACATGCTTTGTATCGATACAATAAGGCATTTTGCCTTGTTCAGACCATTTTTCAACCTTCGAAAAATTTGATTCAAACATGTTTTTAGCACCAAGAAACCATCATAAAGCATTACAATCCTTGGCTTTGGGCCGATGATCGGATTTAAACAAGTTTAGGGCCCAAGCAACTAATGCCAAAGGTCACTTTCATAAGATATATGGTGATAAAGAGGGTGACAAGCATATAAGTAGTTGGAAGGCTATTGCAGCCTTTCTGATTACTTTCTCAGCATGGCAGAACCAATAGCAATGGGGAGGTAGAGTGACCATGTTACTTGGATGTCTCCTTGGGCAGAGAAGAAAACCCAACAATGTCCTTGGTTTGTCTCCTAAAGCCATTGGCTGAGCATGAAGATAAAGGAGGAACCAACTATCTCAGGAAAAAAACTCTCCCAACTATCAAAAAACCTCTCTAGCAATCCTAAAAGCCTCTTAACCCATTCTCGTAAATCCTCCAGCCATTCTCAGCCCTAAAAACACTTTCAAAAACACTGTTTCAATGACCTTCATACTCCATTCCCGTTGCTACCTCAAACCACCATTGGAAAACCTCCAAGAACCCAATTTTTCACATATTTTGATCTTTAAAAGGCCTCACCATCAACCATACCACCAAAACGTTGCATGTTTTCATCATTTTTTTTACTAAAAGATAGCAAGGAGAATGAATAAATTAAGCCTACAACCACTACTTTGAGACAAAAGGAAGTTTAAATTTTTTGGTATATCCCCTCTACTTTGATTTTTGTAGTTTCTGTTTTATCATTAAAATCATCTTAGAAAACCTTTTTTATGCTTTTATAGCCATCTTAGGACTCCCATGCATTTTTTTGTGGCTTTGTTTATGGTAGTTTAGGATCTTAATGTTCTTCTTGGTGCTTTCATGTTGTTTGGTCAACTAAGCATCCTCATTTGCATTTTCATCACCATAATAGCCTCTGTCTATGTAACCTTGCCATGTTTCTTCCACATCCACATCTTCATCTCATGTTTAAAGCATGCATTTTAACATGTCCTAAGTATGCCTATACATTTCCTAGTAGCTTGATAGGTTCCATGAAATAAAAATGCCTTTTTTAGTAAAGTCCTTTTTTAAACATGTTCATCCTAAGTATGTTCATGCATCCATCTATTATCTCCATGCATTTTTTTTATCTTTTCTATGAAAAATGTCATCTTTGGTTATGCATATATGTTCTCCATGTTCTATATTATGTTTGTGGCACTTTGCTTGTGTTGAGATGCTTGTTTGAATGCTAGAAGACCCGATTTCAAAAAAAATCCCTAAGTTAGGCATATGCTGTCTCCCACACATGGAGAATAATAGGGGCTTAAGATTTTTATGAAGTGGTTTCCAACCTTAGGGGCAAAGCAAGTATTTAATTTTGGATTCATGGAAGAATGAGTACAAGAACACTAGTTTTCAAAAAACGAATGAAGTCTTTTAGTTGAAAAATATGAATCCTTGGTCCTTAGCCAAATACCTTCATGATAGTATGGTCACCAGGTTGTTCCATCATCCCAAACTACTTCGAGACTATGGAATGAACTCATGGCACCCATGTCACCCCTTCATCTCGATTACAGATGTTTAAATGTCCATTGCCTGAGCTCAACCCAATGAAAAACCAAAAATACTAAACACCTCTCTTGTTTTGTTCTAGCAGCACAGTGGTTTGGTTTTGAAAAATTATTTAAAAATCAAGAATGATTTGTCCAGAATGTATTGGTATTTTTCCCTTGAAGGATTTTGAGTTATCTTTCCAATGATATATCATTTTCGTTCATATCATCTCGAATGAAATATTTATGATTTTTCAAATTTTCGCTGTCCAGAACCCTTAGATCTAGCGACCAGTTTATTCGAGCTGCTTCGGCCTAACCAACAACATTTTTGAATCCTTTGAATATTTTTACATTAATCCTCATTGAGTTATCTTTCCAACGGTATCTCGTTTACCCCTCGGGACCTTTGGATAAGCTTGAAATAAATTTAGAAAGAGAAATGATGTAAAGTTATCCTTTGTCTCTAACCTAATTCTTAAACGCTTTTATTGAGGCGTTTGAATGCCTCATTATCTACTCAACTCATTCTTATGACCAAAGCCCTTTAGACTCGAACCAAGGCTAAACAAAAGAAAAACATTTTAGCTAAACCTTCGACTCTCGATTTATGAAGATTTTTTTTCAAAAATATGACCCATTCCTTTTGAATGTCAAAATTTTTTATTTTTGGGGATACTCCAACCCCATTACTCTAAGGGATACTGCAACCCCACTTTTACCTTAAATCCAATATCAAACTTTTATTTTCAGGGATACTCCAACCTTATTACTTGAGGGGATACTCCCACCCTGCTTTTACCTTAAAATGACATTAAATTTTCATTTTTGGGATACTCTAACCCCACTTCTCCAAGGGGATACTCCAACCCCACTTTTACCTTAAAATAACATCAAATTTTTATTTTTAGGGATATTCCAACCCCACTTCTCCGAGGGGATACTCCAACCCTGCTTTTACCTTAAAATGAGATCAAATTTTCACCTTTAGGAATACTTTAACCCCACTTTTTTATGGGGATACTCTAACCCCACTCTTTATATTCTTTTTAAAATCCTAGCTTGTCCCCCTCTCGAGTCATTGAAACTTTTTTCTCCTCAAATTCCCATCGAATCTAACTAAGTCTCAACATTGTTGTCTTGGTTAATCATCAATAATCGAGGATAATTATGAAATACATCTTGATCATCCCTTTTGTTTATGTATTTTGTTTTTGTGTGGATTTATTTATTGCTTTCTTTCCTATCTTACTAATACAGTTTCTCTTGTAGGGACCTTGAGCATTTATGCTTTAAAATTTATTTTTAAATCACAAAATGATATCTCGTGTCGGTATCTCTCTAGTGCCGAACATGAAATATTTGATTCTTTAAAAAAAACCTATTTGGAGATCATTTTCATCCAAAACCCCTATGTTTCTCACTTCTCTAAGGTGCATAAGTGATAAAATTTCATTAAAACCCAGACTTGTATCTTTACAAAATTTCACGCATTAGAGGAATTATATTTAAATAATGATAAAAATGGAACCAAAGAAACCAAGATTCAAGTAAGATATAGCTAGATGGTACTAATTTTCGAGCGTTGTGGGGGTGTTAATCCTTCCCTACACGTAACCAACTCCCGAACCCAAAAGAATAAATCTTTGGTATTATTTTCAATGGGCATCCCGTCATGCCTAACTTAAAATGATCAGTGGCGACTCCAAGTTTATGGCCACTACTTGGTGGCCATTCAAGATTAGTCAGATCAACGATTCGTCGGACAATCTTTTACTCTTTCATGTTAAACATCATCATATTTTTAAGTCAAGCATGCTTTGGCCCTTCGGATCGTCCAAAGTTCGTAAAGGTTGGGCACGTGGAACATCGACAACTTCTATCATAACTATGTTTTAAATTACAATCAGATCACATATTCATATCTTCCTAAGATTGTGAGGAAATCAAGATTCTTTTTGGTTTAATTCTACCACGTATGTTTAATTTTAATTAAATTTTTATGCCATATCTATATGCATGAGCCTGGGTTTCAATTAAGAGGTATCCAAGCCTAAGGTTTGTAGATCACATGTGGTCTAGCAAGTCAATTTTTTGTGATAATTAATCTAGTTGATTTGTATGTTGATTTAGTGATTTTTTGGTTTTGGTAAAATTCTTGAAAAAAAAATTTACTAATTTTTTTAAATCTAGATACCATGTAACTTTTGGCTTTAATCATGCTTAAAATTGGTTAAAAAATTAATCAAAATTGTTAATTAGTTCTGGTTTAGAGTCCTAAAATGTCTCAAGCATTTAGGGTTGTTTCAACGTTATTTTAATCGTTTTCTTAAATTAAAAATTAAGGAAAATTTTTCTTTTCAATTTTAATTTTCTAGCATGCTAATCCATGTTCATTATCACTATTAATTAGTTTAAAATATGTTTTTTTCTAATTAAATTGAAAGTAGAGTCATCGTTAACATTTTGGTGTGGATTGTTATTAGGATTGCTCTGTTTCTGTGTTTTGATAGTGCAAATTTTTTTATAGCTATTAGTGCGACATTTTCCTTATTTTTCCACCTTGAAAGTGTCATTAAAAGTTCATAATGCTTGTTGGAAAAAAAGGTTAAAATTGGAGTTGAAAGCACTTTAATTCAGGGTTATATCGGGTGCATTAGTTGTATATGTTGATTGCATCACCTTGTCTTTGTTCTTGTGACCTTGGGATGAAATCCATGGCAGCAAGATTTTGCTGTAATTTATTGTATTTTTAGAGGTTTAGTGGGAGGAAGAAAATATTGTTTTAGTTGAATTAGGATGTTAATATAGCCATGCATGATGAGACTCTGAGTTAGACTAGGACTTCTTGAGAGGTTGTGTTCTACTAAAACTCTTACTTATTATCAAACAACTAATTATCCAATTGTATTAAGTTTCTTAAATTTTTTAAGATATGAATTCAATAATATAATAAGCATAGAATTCATATTCAATAAATTTTTTAATTGAAAAAATATATTTAATTTAAATAATTAATCCTAATTTGATTAGGATTTGTTCTAAGGTAATTGGAATAAATGTTAATCATGTAAGAAAAATTGTTTTCTTAATTAAATTAAACATGAATCAATTAATAGCACTTGGAAAAATTGGAAACTACTTTCTTAAATGGTTTAGGAAATATTACATGCTAAACGGTTTGTCATAATTAAGACAAAGTTAGCTAAAAGTTAGATAATATCTTAATTAAGACAAACAACCTAAAAGTTAGGTAATGTCCAATTTAATGTCTCAAAAATGTTGTTTCTTTTTTTAAAAAAAGAAGTTTCCTAAATGGTTTGGGAAATATGAGATGCATAATGGTTTGTCCAAATTAGGGTACAGTTATCTAGAAGTTAGATAATGTCCTAGTTAAGACAAACAACCTAAAGGTTACATGATGTTTAATTTAAGAAAAATCTCATAAAAGTTAAGAATTTAATTAAAAAATTAAAATTACTTAATAATTTGATAAATCGTTTCAAATTGGTTGGTGAGCTTTATGCAAATGACACACAAGATCACCAAGTGATATTGGCTATGCTTATATTAATCCATGTATGTAATATGATTATGCTAGCATGAAGATGATTATGGACTAGCCCTTAGTATGACTAGGTTGTGGATGGTTGAAATTCTCTTTTGGTATTTTTTCATAAATAGGGTCTGTGAACCTTACCTTCTTTTTTAATTCTAGTTTAAAAACTTTTTTCTCTCCTAACTTGAGGTTTCTTATAGAGATATATAATTGTTTCATAGGACTTCAGATTTAAGTTTAGGTTAAGATTAGAATTTATGTAAATCCAAGATGTAAAGAAGGCGATGCTAAGAAGAAAGGACCAAGGAGATCATCATCAAGACTTGGAAAGACCTCGGATGATATCCTTAGGAATTTGACCAACTAGTTTCCTAATGGCTCAAGGAAACTAGATAGATAAAACCCATAATCATTCTAGTAGATTGCACACGCTAGATTTATTTTTAAATTTATATATATATATATATGTTATATATGATTGAATAAATGCTAAGCATGCTAATCAAACAAAGAAATGAGACCTAAGATAAATGGCAAAAAAAATCCCACGTATATTGAGTCCATGCCTAATTATGATCAGATGTCTTCCATCATTTTTAGCAATATACTCGAGTTTCAACCAAGAGAGACTTGTTGGGCTATCCCTAAGGTCCTTGCCATCCAAGCTGCTTAAGTTAGGAATAATGGGTCTTGCTCAGCCAATGCCACGTTATCTAGATGCTTACAAACTTGATCGCATAGCATTAAAGGTGGTGGTTGATTAAAATACACATGATGTATTTAGGTAAAGAGTTACGACTTGTTTGATCTAGGACTTGCATAGAGATACAATTCATAAGCTATGTTACTACTTAATTAGTTTTTTCATGGTTTATTTAGTTATACCCAAGGTCATGGAAGGATGAAATAGGTGCCTAGCTCATTAAGAAAATTCAAACGTTAAGCTTCTCACATTATAGTTGAAGGCTATATTGTTAATAAAATAATGAGGATAGTCATTAAAGTTGTTTAACCTTCCTTAATGATTGAAATTGAAAATTATTAACTACAAAAATGTTTTACATAATGGATATAAAGACAACATTACTAATAGACTGTCATTAAGTAACATATGTGATGCTAATAAGCTTAATGGGCTAGACTCCATTGACTAGGCCCACATTGAATGGCATATCCAAAAACAACCCATTGGATCAAGGGTAGTCTACCATGTGCATATTGATGACTTTAATTAAGCCACATTTTGATGATGGCTAGTATGACACATGAACTCCAAAAAAAGCAAGTAATTGTTTAAGCTCCTCATGAAATCATTTGAAACCTTAAAGAATTGTTTTATAAGGATAGTCATAATGATAGGTTCGACATCCTTAAGGAATTATTCCTAAGCAAGATGTCAAAAATGGCCTAATTAGGTTTGATGTGATAAGATGTAGTTCAAAGACTTAAGCATTTTCAATTGATCATGATCCATGCATTATCCATATACTTTCTTTTGAAGAAAGGCAAAGGAAATGATCAAGGAATATGCCAACATATTGGAAAGCTATATTAATAGAGTAAAGATTGCATCGAAAATTTTGATATGATAAAAATTAGGAAACTTACAAAAGTTTCAATATTAGACAAACATTGAGATTAACTCACTTCTTTTGGTATATGATACCTAGAAATTGGTGCTTAAATATGTATGACATATTGTAAGGCCAAATGAAAAAAGTAATGAAGATGGACCATAGGTAATGACAATCTTATTAATGTTGATCAAAACTTGCCTTCTTGATTAATGTTTTTGAAACATTATCTTGATTTATTCATAGACATAAGATGTTTATTTTGGTATTTACATTGCGAATGATTTTTGGCATTTGATGTCGAGCTTAGAGTTAGTCCTCATTCAATAAATCATCAATAGAATTTGTTTTATGTCATGGTCACATTATTCTTAAACATACAACTTGTAACAGTATTGAGAATACTAAATGGCCTATAATTTATATGATTCAAAAATAGTTTTCAAGTCCAATTCTCTTTAAATCTACACATGTTGGATTAGAAAGAAGCATTTACAATTCTTTAAAAGTTAAAGATCATAAATAAGACTTGGTGATAAATAGCCCTCATGTTAAAAAATGTGATTATTTGAAAAATCTTCCAAACTAGAGAGGATTGCATCTTTATACCCTAAAGGTCATAAACAAACCCTTTTGTTTAAGCTTACAAAAGGAATTACATTTGCATCATTCGCTTACAAGCTAATAAAAGATTCCTAATAGTTTTTAAAATCACAGTTAAGCCATATGATTAGAATCTGGGTCTCATTGTGATTTAAATAGTTGATGACTTTGATAATGAGATTATCATGAATATAACCAAAGCATGTTCTCACAACAGTGCTAAAGTTTTGTCCAAGTTGAGATACAATTGCTTATCGAAAGAGTTCGGCATTGGATGCATTAGCGATTGGCCTAGTGCAATTGGAGATATTATTATATGCCTTAGAGCCAATCAGATTACATCAGGCATACAATAGTCAGTGCAAACCAATCACTTTAATAAGTGATTCAAGGTTTTTCTTTCATGACAGTGGCTTGATTGACAATCATAAAAGTACTAATTGGGTGAAACCCTTGAAACACCATGGCCTTGCAAAGTTAGCAATGACTTATGATGATAAGATCCTTATACATCAAAGCTGTGTTTCTAAAAATGCTCATAATCATCGCATTGTCAACACATAGCATTGAAAATGCAAAGATATTAGCATATGCTAAGCCTCAATGCATTTGATACATGGAGCTTTTTGATCTCATAAAAGTTAAAGTATAAAGATACTTGTAAATAGCATACAGGTGCTTGTTTTCTGAAAACAAGTTCACTGAACATGGCTCGTATGAAAATTTTCATTTGGTAAGTCACTCAAGTGTCTATGGATTATGTTTTCTTGTGTCAATCATGAATATTAGTCCATTTGGTATGTGATTTTAGGTATAGTATGAACCATACAAAGGCGGATACGTGATCCAGAGAAGATTCACCACTCTAAGTAATATCAGAGACATATCTTATTTGTTTTTGGCTTTAGATAACTCGACAATGTCATTGGCTAACACATGATGAATTTAGGAGAAATTGTTTTTCTAAATTCCTGAGATTAACCCAAAAATATAGGAACTAACACAGATTGATACATGAACAGACATTATATCATGTTCATGGTCTTTTTGGGATATCTGGTGAAAGAACCAAAATAATTAAGAGGCTGGTTACTGAAAGGTTTCTTAAAGAGGTCATATTGACTCTTCCTGCATACTGAGTGGCCATGATGCCTTGTTAAAGGCCAATCTTGGTCTATAAGTATAAATACACTTAAATGGATAATTATGTTTATTACCTTTATGATGGAAGCCTAATGGGTACACAAAAAAATGATCTATTATATTAAAATCAAGATTTAATTAAGAATGACTTAATTAAATAAAAGGTATGATGAGGAGAGCTTAATTAAATAGCTTTAATTAAGAATAATTTAGGGCATGAATTAGATTTATGAAATTTAAATAAATGTGTCTTAATATAGCCATAAAGATAAGAATGTTTTATTAAGATAATGTCTATTTGTAGATACAATTTTAGGTATAAATATTAAATAAGGCCAAATAAATGTATTTGGAATTAAATAATTATTTGATAATTATATTATAATTCATTTAATATTATTTACATGAAATAAAAATTGTTTTACTTAATTATGAATTAAATTATTTATCATGTAAATTTAGAGATTGGGCTAAAAGCCTTACTTATCAAGTCAAGAGAGTTTAGTTGTGAATTACTATAAGTTGAGCTTAATAATGGGCTTGGTGCATGGAATAACTATCCTTGGGTTGCTATTGGGCTAAAATATTAGTAAGTTACTAGTAAGGCCCAATCTTGGACAAACTTCTTATAATAGTTTTAATTGGGCTTGAAAAAACACTCCAAAGTAAGGCCGCCTTTTGGCATGTTAATTATAGGTTCAATTAACCCAATAATCAAGCTTAACCTAGACCAAGGTGTAATTAAGTACATTATTAAGGCTTTTTGGCTTATTAAGGCTTTTTGGCTAATAAGGAACACAATGAAACCTAGGCACCATCCTTTTATCTTTTTTAAAAAGGTATAGGGTAACCTTTGCCTTTCCTAAGCTCTCTTTGTGCTTTTATGTTTTTTTTTCCTCATTGTTCTTGAATCGTTCTTGACACAGCGAAGATAGAAAATAGTTTTCTAGCATTGAGAGATTCATTTTCAAAAAAGTTATGAAATTGATTGAATCCCAAAATCACTATTTCTCTAAACCTTCTCTATATCAATTGGCGTTGTAAGTGATCTTAAAGTTTTTTTTATCACAATGAAGGTGGAAATTAGTTTTCTATCTTAACGAAATCAACTATAATCAAGAATTGTGCTTTTTGGATCTATCATTGGCATTTGTGAAAAATAGCTACTTTTTAAGGAGCTATTTAGCGAAATAGGTAAGGGAATCATTCCCGAATCATATCGGATCTATACCTATTGGCTATGTATCTTTTGGTTGAAGCCTGAGAAGCCCTTTGGCTAACACCAAAGAAGCATTGGACTTTGTGAGGGGCCTAATAGGCATCTTTGTTGATCACTGTTAAAGGCAAAATACTTGGACTGCTTTTGGCCTTAAAAAGAGATAATAATAATCAACCCATGGTGCATTCATGCAGGGACTGGCATGCTTAAAGTTACGAGTCTCTAAGTAGGAACGATTTCTACCAAATTTATGTTTTATATTGCAATTAAATCATATGTAAATCTCTTCCTAAGATCTTGAGAAAATCTAAGTGTTTCTTTATTTAATTCCACTACGTATGTTTAATTTTAATTAAATTTTATGCCTATATCGATATGCATATGCCCAAGTGTCCTTTTAGCATTATGTTACATAATAAAACAAACATCTACCTCTCCAACTTTGGGAGCTCCAAGAGTGACCAAATATCCTAATAAAAAGTTAACTAAACTTATAAGCCTAATGCACATGAAATAGAAGCAAAAAGTGACACTCCTTTAAATACAAGGTAGTCTTACTAGTTAGCATACATAAGGAAAGAACAACAAAGATTGGCTTTGATATGCAAACCACAATGCAGTTACCTTTCTATCTCAAACATACAAAGGCAAACAGACTAATCTCGTTAACAAACATAAGGAGAAAGTCACAAAGCTAGCCTCCAGATATGCAAGATTGATGCCTTTTATGTCCAAAAAGAGAAAAGGTTAAGTTTGCCAACACACACAAAAAAAGGTTACAATTCTGTTATGCAAAGTTAATCTCCCTAGGCTAAGCTTGCCACATACACAAAAGGATCACAAAAAGTAAGCTTCAGATGTGTTAGCAATGTTGGTCTTATTGGCATAAAAAGGTCTTTCGTAGATAAAAAGGTAGATAAAATACACAAAAAAATCACCTAAGTCAAAGCCTCAAACAAGGCTCCTAATGTAGTAACTCACATTGTTCACAAATGGAGATATTTGACCTAGATATGTACTACTGGCATAATTAGCTCTAGCATAGGGGCATGAAAAAGTCCCACATCTTCCATTAATCTCTTTATCGCCTAAAAAGGAATGCTCTAATTGTTGTAGGTTTTGGTCTCATAAGAGGAAATGAACGCTACAAATGACCTCGGATCATGTCCACTATCATCTAGCTATCCAAACTAGATACGAGATCAAAACACCAAAATAACTTATACATAGCTATCCCAACAAATAGGTCTCATATTGGGTGTAGCACACCTACATTTGCTATCAGGCATCCTCACTCAGATGATGACACATGGCATGATCTGGGTCATCTACTAGCCTATACATAGGTTACCCCCAGCCTATTACCACCAGGCTAAAACCAATTAATTAGTTTAAGACTAGAAAAAAGAAATCTTCTAATTAAATTTCTCCCTATCTCTTTTTCTCTATATTTTTACATTTTTATATTCCTTTTATGTCTCTTATGTTCTTATGTCTTTTATGCCTAAACACTTGAGGTGACACGTTGGAAAACACCTCAAAGGATAGCCTCAAAAGCCTTACCATACTCCTTTATTATAGGACACCTTGGATCACTTCAACCCTTCCATGCCTTATACATCCAGTAAGAAATCAATGAATTTAGCTCTCATGTGCCTAACGTCCAACTAAGTGTCCATTAGCTTGTTCTTGGCACACCAAACACCTCAAGACGAATGTGCCTACAGACATTCAAGATAAGCCTCCTTACCTCAACAACCACATTTGTCATTGTGTGCTCTTATAGCCTATATGTACCAACATTTCCAATTGCATCATTTGTATATCTTCTATCATAAAGTTACTTGTACCCATTTTGGGAGATAGATCTTGTCACCTTCCAAGCTTGTATCAAATTTGGACTATCATTGAGAATCTCCAAAGCAATAAAACTAAAGCCAAAGACATTAGCTTTCTAAGTTAGACGTTGGTTAAAAATTTAAAACCTTTCTTTAATTAGTTGTTTCTGTTGCGAAGGATTACCAATTTCCTACTTGCTTCGTGTGTGGTCAATATATAAGAAGATTATATTTAAAGAAAACTAAATAAACCATTAAGGAATGACTCCTAAACTATAGGTTGAAGAGGCTTACATGGCTCCTACAACTCGAGTGCTGAAGCGCTATTTTTTCTTTTATTCTTTGTCATCATAAAACTTTGCCAATCCAAGATTAGATATTTTAGGTACAGTTCAGCCTCTCATGAAGATAAGCCAAACCCTCAAGAAGTTACTGAACAGATACTGAAGTAGGTTGGCCAGTCAAGATGCGAATCACAGCATCCTTTATATATAGTGCCACAAAACTTATTAAATAGTTCAGTAATCAGTAATCAACGATGACATAATCTGACATGCACATAGTAGAATTTTTCCTGCAAAAAGACCAAATGTGGGGAAATAAATCTAGCACTTGTTAAACATATAATTCAAATCCATTCTTTTATATTTTTACTTGTTTCAGCAAAACCAACTTGTAAAACAATAAGTTAGATCCATTTTGATGAATTTTCTAAGTGAAAATAACTTATTACCTATGGTTCCAAGCAATGGAAAAATGAAAGAATTATATAATGTAATCATAACAAAGAGTGCCTAATAGAGGCTTTTATTTTCAGGATACTAATAAACAAAGATATACCTTTTCTCTTCGATGCAGCGTCCATATAGTTTGACAAGATTGTAATGTTGCCCTACTGATATGATAACTACCTCAACAATGAATTAACTCTTTCCTTGTTGATATGCTACTAAAAATTTCTTCATAGCATAATCATCCCATTAATAAGTGTGCCCTTTAAGGTATTCTTACTTGGTAAGGTCGAAATATAAGTTGTCCTCTTAAATTCTTTTCATTATGTCATGCAAGCACCATGACTACACCTTAAGAATATGGAACATAGTTTACTTTATAGAAAGCTCCAAATCCCCCTTCTCCTAATTTGTTTGAAGGATTTAAGTCTTTCTATGGTAGCTTTCAACTCAGCATAGCTAAATTTATTTGATCTAGGACCAATTGCAAGCAACACTACATTGTCAAGCGAGTCAATTAGTAAGCTGTAAGCACTACATTGATAACTAACTAAGATCCCATGGTTCAAGTAGATATTATTAGATTTAGAGAAAATATAATTTTCATCTATCCTAAAAAATATTAATCAAATAGCAAGTCACCATTGATATCAAGACGTCAAAATATCTTGTTCGTACACATCTTTTTTTCTTAAGCCTATAATGGGTTGCCAACATAGTTATGTTAAATGTGAGCTACATTCTTTTGGGTTAAAATATCTTTTTAGTTACTCTTGAACAATAAGGAGATTTTCTAAAAGAAATATGTAATTATACTTTCTACTTTTGGCATCAACATGGTATAGGTGGTGGTCCTACTCATGGATCAAATAATATATTGTAAAAAGAAATATTTGAATATCAATTTCATCATCATCATTGCACTAATACATAACATTTCAAATCATAATCTAAGAGATCTCTTTTGAAAAATACATCTAAAGGTCCATGGATAGGTGATGATATTTGTTTTATTAAGATTGAAAATAACAATAATAGTGAGATTAATTACTGTAATAATGAGATTAAATATTATAACGATAAGATTAAAATTAACGATAAGATTAAAATTAATGATAAGATGTATTTAAATTCAAATATAACTATAACAATAAAATAACAATAAAAAATAATCATTAAAAACATTATAAAATATAAATAAAATTATATTTGTTTAGAAAAATAACTAAAAATTATGAAAATAGATTTATATTAATAAATAAATTTTTAAAATTATATTCATATTATACAATAAAATATATATTTAAAATAAAAAATTATATTCTTATTAAATAACTATTAAAATATTATTTATATTAAAAAATAATTTAATAAAAAATAAAAAAAATTTCCCCCTTTTTACCCCTCAAAGGTCCAGAGCGATCATTTTCCCTCACTAGAAGTGTGCCAAACACAACTCCAATGGGATTGCATTGGGAGGGAATCCTTTGAGAAAAAAAAAACAAAAACAAAAAAGATCTCAACACACCCGCCATCTAAATGCAATCTAAATGCAGCCCAGGTCATTTATGCTCACACCTTGAGCAATAAAATGTTGCGAGTACAAGCATTCGTTCACACGAGCCCCCGCCCTTTATGCGACAGGGCCAGGGCTGCGGAATTTATCCTCTGTTAAGCGTAGCATAAAAACACATAAATATGCATTCATTACATACCTACCTTAATCAAAAAATTTTGCACCACTACCCTATTATTTTGAGAAAAAAATTGTCTCGTGAACTTTTACAAGGTGCAAAACCATTGCAGCTGTATGCAAAATTTGATCACATGATTGTGTCCTCAGAGCAAGCCTCAATAATTAACAAGAAAATAATATCGACGAAAGCATCAAAATTCTTCATAATCTTCCCAATAACCATACTCCTCTTCCTCGTTTTCATAGGAGTATAGATTAGCATTCCCGGGTTCAAATTCATCACTATAATTGTCTTCCTTAAAGCCACAAACTTCCAAATTTGATGTTCCTTCTGAATGCTGTTTTTCAATTTGCTTGCCGCTGTTCGAGTCTGTACTAAACTTCGTAGCCTTCTCACTGACTTCCTCCTACAAGGAAATCAATTAGGTAAATCCATCAAACTCAGGTGTAACACTTAATAATATTGGATTATGTCAAAGAGATTTTTGGTCCATAATCCGTAGTTTAATTCTTTACATATATTTGATTCTTTTCTTTTTGGTATCAATGTGATTTCTAATCTTAGGGAAACTAACTACCAAGGTCTTATTTCTGCCATTTCCCAATGAAAAGCAAATTGGGGAAATGATATGTTAATACAAAACTATAAGAAACTTGAAAGCAAATTCCGTCTTAAGGTATGTTATTGAAAGCCAAGTCATTCCTACAGTTGCTTAAACAGACCAGGTACAAATAAAAATGAAAGATCCAACTACTATGAAAAGCATCTTAAACTCTAATTGTATTATAATTGTCAAGGATACAATTACTTAAAGTGAAAATTTTAGTTTGAATAAAGCATTTTACGCCAGCAATTTTAATTCTAAATTACTATAATATAACATAGCAAATAGAGAGAGAGAGAGAGAGAGAGGCATACAGGTTCATCAGTTAGCTTCTCCAATGCATCATAGTTGATTTTCGAACTCAATCTCTACAAAGAGAAAAAAATCCACATCAGCATGCCAAAAAAAATAGAACCCAAAAATTTACTCCGAAGAAAACCTAAAACTAACTTTAAAATATAAAGAAGAATCTCAAAAAGGCGAAGACATGAAATGTAAATATTTCATAAGATTAACAATGTAATTTTCTTCAATGGTCTCAAGGAGGCATGCCACAAACATTACTTACCACCTGCCTGAAATAAATGAAACTTCAAGCAGGAATGTTTTAAATCTGAAGAGGCAGTAGAAATAGCAAAGAACTTCGCTTACCTTTTTCTTCTCTGTTTCCTTTTCCTTTACTTCTTCCATCCTGCTAGCAACGACTTTCTTAGCAGAAGATTTCTTCCCTGTTGCAGGCTTTCTTTGTTTCTACTGACAGGAAAATATGCATATAAGATAACGGTAAATTTGAAAAAGTAGTGCAAAAGTAAAATCAGTAGCTAATCCAGTTTTAAAATTTCATGGAAGCAGAATACAGAAACCCTCATCAACCAAGGACATGAGTAGGATTAACAAAGGAGATTAGCCATGAATATCAAAAGAGCAAAGGATGCAATAAAGAATGTCAAAGGCAAAACTTCTGACACTGAGTTTAAAGTGTTTATGAAGCGTCATTCAAGTGACTGAACAATTCAAGCTAAAGCCCCTGTGTAGATTCACAAACCTACGGTATAAATTTCAATGGAATATAAAACAAATGTATGGTTTAGTAGCACACAGAGAAAGTGATATATGATAAAGTACAGTTGAGTGCAAGTTCTAACATCAAAACAGACAAAACAAAATGCATGAAAAATACAAGTCTGGAATGTTCATGGAGAGACGATGGATTAAAGAATGTTAATGTCGTTATATGACTGCGAAATAAATATGAAAACACCAATTACAATGTTGGACTCCATTGGTAGAGATGAAGCATTCGCAGTTAGCATGACCGCTTGGATATTGTGCAGTTTAGCGCACATGAAAGTATTCTATTTTCCCCATTGACAAAATGCAAAGACTCGAGAAGCAAAAGTTCAGTCTTATCATTCATCCCTCATTATATTTCTTCCCTACTTAATTATTCATCTCCACTGGCCTTTTTTCTTGTTTTAAAACAAGAACTACCTTTTAGAAGTTAGAAAGGGTATTAAAAAAAAAAAAAACCTAAATTTAAGTTCTAATCTAATGAACGCCCAGTGATCTGCTAACCAATTTAGCATTTAGTTATGAAAATAACAATCAATGGATTTATATAATTCCAGTAGTCCATAGATTCACTCAGAAGATAAGGACTGTTCATTTTATTAATATGCCTCTAAACCAGGCAATATGCAAGATCAACAGTATCCATACAAATATTTTACAACTAAATTCACCTAAATTATTTTGGCTAAAGATTCTATTTTTCTTTTTATGAACTTAACCATTAAGGGATAACAATAAATACCTTCAGCACCTCTGCTGACAAGCTTCACTGATAATTTTCAGGTGAAATACCAACAGCTGCCTTCACGGCTTACTCTGCAAACTTATTGCTTAAGAAATCTAGAACACAATCCAACATTGAAACTAGATTTATCTCATCCCCTACACTCCAAGTATTAAAAAGAAGTAATCAGTTTCGTTTTTATCTACCACTTATTCCCCTCTCTCTTTGAGTTCTAAGCAAATGTAATATAAACTCAAAGAAATCGGCATAATTATAAATAAAAAGGAAAAAAAATCAGATAGACAAAGAAGGGAGGGAAGAAAATGAAATTACCTTCGGATAATCTTTATTCATAGCTTCCCAAACCACCTTCTTGAAAAGCATCTCCCTTTTGTTGTTAAGATATGCGTTAATCTACAATACATTTAGTATCAACTAAAATTTAAAATAAAATAAATTAAAAAAAAAAAAGTTTCGTGAAGTACGTACCTCGGCGTCATTGATATCGGATAAATCATCATCAGATTCGGACCGCGACTTACGTTTAGACAATACTCCATTTTTGTGTATAATGGAAGACGAATGTCCCCTGTTTTTCTCCATCTTCGAAATTTTTTTAAGCAACCAACAAATCAAAAATTTTCGCAGTTTGTCATCGAAAAGAAATCACTAAAACCAAAGGAAATAATAATTACAGGAAAAGAAGAAAATATGATCGTACCATGCTTTGTCGGCGAAAACAGCAATGGCCGCATACGAGTTTTAGGAGAAGAAAGTTAACCCTTGACGGATCGATTTTTAAACGCGAAAAGACAAATAATTCGCTCTGTTTTTTGTAACGTTAGCTTCACGCGTTGGGCTCTGAATCTGATTCTACGACAAGCGCTTTGGTTTTTAGATTACGAAAATGGCCTTGACCATTACATTACACCGCCTTCCCTTCTTTATGAGTCCTGGGCCACTTCAGGCTGAATTTGGGAAAAGTATATGGGCTCCAAATTTGTTGCCCGGGAAGTGAAGGCCGTCCGTTTCTTCTGCAAGCATTTTACGAAGAAAAATTTTTTTTTGACATTTTATTTTTGGAAACTTAAATATTTTTGTTTTCAAAGTGTCTCATTTAAATCTCTCTTTCCTTTTTTTTTTTCAAATATGCATTATTTTTTAAAGGATTTAGTTAATGGATGTATGTAAAAATTACTTAAAAATTATTTAATTATCATTTTTCATGTAATATAATACATTTACTAAATTTAAAAGAAGCTTTAATTACACTTTAAAAAAAATCATCTTAACTAGTGTCAATAATGTTAACACTTAATTTTATCAGAGACCCTTTTCTGACGATCCAAAAACATCCAAGACTAAAAACCCAGTGACTGCTCAATGAGAGTTGACATATTAAGGTGGATTTAATGTTTTCAATACCAATGCAGTATTTAATCTCGATAGTCATTCCAAAAAATCATAAATATTCAATAGAAATTTCATATTAGCATTTTTTATCATAAGGTATCAAGTGGTCGATTTTGGTTCTTAAATTTAAATTTTTCACAGTACTGTCAGTATCATACTTGTGAAAATTTTTTTTAATAAAAATTGTTTTAGAATTCAGTTTTCATCTTTATTATTTTTATAAATTAATATTTTGATTAATATGTTGAATTTAATTTATTTTTATAAAATTTGAACATATTTTGGAAATTTTTTCATTTCTCAGATATGGAGTTTCTGCTATATAAATTTTTTTAGAGGGATTTTTTGGAGTGTATAATTCTAAAATTCTTCAAATATTTTCATTATACTCATATTAAATCAATTTTTAAAAATTTAATTTATTTTATGAGTTTTACATTTTTTTTCAAATGATAATTTTCTTCCCAAAGGGTTTTTGCTCGTAAAATTTTATGAGTTTGAAATTTTTAATTATCTTTTTCTTGCATATAAAATTTCTCTAAATTTTCTTTTTAAATTTTTATATCAAAATTTTATTAATTTTAGTTTTAATCAGCTAAATTTTATTCTTTCTATTTCATGGGCGTTAAAACGCTAAGAGGCCTGATAAGCCCATTGATTTTCGAAAAGCCTAATGAGCCCTTTTTTATTTTTTTTTAACAAGCCTAAGAAGCTTATTTTGATTAAATTTCTAATTAAATTAGTTATGTGAAATTGTATTCTTTGAGTATATAATTTTTAATTTGTTATAATTTAGTCCCTGTAATTTATTTTTATTCGAATTAAATTTTTTCTCTCTCAGGTCTATAGATGATGATGTCATGCATAACATCATCATGCAAAATGGCAAATTCATTGATTAAAGTTTATCAAAATGAAAAAAAAAATCTAAAAAATAATAAATAAATGAATAAAAAATAAAAAGAGAAAATTGTATAAATGGAAACATTTGGCCAAGGTCTTTTCTTGGGAACCTTTGCCAAATCCCCCTCTTATATAATGAGGGGAGAAATTTTGCATAAAAGGGTTTAGGTGCTACAAAAAAAATCAGTAAAAAACTTAAAATGCTTAATTTTTCAAGCTTTTAAAAATTTTTGTTCATTTCTGTTAGCTTCAAAAGAGAGATTGAATCAAGAGGAAGGTGAATTGGCTCAATAAAAATTTGATAAATTTGAACTAAATTTAAAATTAAAAATAAGATAAGGAAAAGAAAAACCAACAATCAATATATAGAGGTTCGATCCTTTAATTCGACACCTACGTCCTCTCTTCTTGGTACTTTCTTACCAAGGTGATTTCCATAATTCACTAAGCAAATTGTTACCTTTAAGGCTAAGGTATAACTTTATACTACTATCTTTTAAGGCTTAGATAGAACCTTTCAATTTCTTTGAGAATTATACCCCAAATTCTCAAATATTTTCACTCACTTTCACACAACCCCTTTTGTGATATGAAAAAAGTATTTTGCAAACAAATTAAACCTCTAATAGGTAGATGTTTGCTGAAATTTAAGTACAAGATGAATGAGATACAAATAGGCTCGAAGTGCATAAATTTGATACAAATGGAAATAAAGAATTTGATGATTTTGAGCTTTTTGTTGTTCAATGATTTAATGAAATCTATATCTCTACTTCTTCAACTGTTTGGAACCTCTATTTATAGCTGAAAATTGATTCATAGACACTGGGCATTTAATGTGGTGGTTAGAGAGCCATTCTAGCCTTCATAAATGCTTGTTTCCATTCAATCCCGCGCTATAGTATCGACACAATACCAATAGTATCGATACAGAAATAAAAAAGTGACAATTACAGCTTGTTGTATCGACACAAGGATCTACATATCGATACTAAGCAAGCTGTATCAATACAGATATCATTGTATCGATACATCTAAGGGTTTCAGCCAAACATTGTCTATTGCCAAGCCTTGTATCGATACACATGGGGTGAGCTTCGATACTAAGCAGCTTGTATCAATACATACACATTTGTATCGATACATTTAAGGGTTTCATCCAAACCTTGGCTACTACCAAGCCTTGTATCAATACACAAGGGGTGAGTATCGATACTAAGCAGGTTGTATCGATAAATTCACACTTGTATTGATACATTTGAGGGTTTTTAAACATAATATCAATACATTTATTCTTTGTATCGATACAACCTTCAAAAACATTTGTGAAATGATTTTTGTTGACTCAAACAAATCTAAAAAATTATTCTAAGTATAAATATACTTTTTATAGCATGTAATTTTTAACAAATTACAAACTTAGTATTTTTCGAAATGCTTTTCAATTTAAATACAAATACCAAGTTGAGTATTAATTTAGCTTAAGTTGTTTGTTATATCAAAATTAAAATCAAAGTTAACAATTTCATATGTGATTCGTCATTTTAATGAGCTTTGTGAATACTTGAGCTTATTGCTTTTATTCCATGTTCAAAGGCCAAGTAAAGCTATGATCATGGCATTTTCTATTTTGTTGTTAAATTTTTTTTGTTATAAACAATTTGATTTTCATCAAATTAATTTATGTTGTTGGTATCAATAATATTATTTTCATGTATATATTTTTATGTAATTTTTTAAAAATTTTCATGTCAATTTATTCATTGTTTATTATGTTTTTATGCATATATATGCTTGATAAAAACTATAACATGTATGTATATTGATATTCATGAAAATATGTGATGAATAAAACTAATTTAATTGATATTTATGCTAGCTAAACATGTATGTCCTTTAGTGAAATATTATTTCATGTTTTTGTGGGATTTAGAACTATTTTATAAAGTTTGAAACTTGCAAGGGCCTAAAAATATTTTTTTTTTTCAAATTTTTGAAGGCCTTGGAAGGGTGATTCCAAGCTTGGCTGAATTTGATCTTGATGACTTTGTGATGTCTTTATTTTTTTTAAGTTATTTTGTAATTATAGGAAATATAAGGACTAAATTACAAAATTTTTTCTATGGCCATTCAAGCTTGGCCAAATCATGTAAACACCTTTAGGAGTGTTTTCATGCTTATTTTAACATATATAAATATGCTTTATGCATCTTACATCATTTTGCAGCTTTTTTGTAATTTTAAAAAATTTAAGGCTTATTTGCAAAATTGTGAAATTTTCATTCCAAGGTCATCCATTTTTGGTCGATTGCTTGTGGAAAATTTTGAAAGTATTTCCATGCTTATTCTAATATATATATATATATATATATCATGCATTTTCCATAATCTTAGGGCCTTTTGTAATTTTAAAAATTTAAAGACTTATTTACAAAATTGTAAAATTTTCATTCCAAGGCCATAGGTGCTTGGCCGAATTGATTATGTGATCTTTGGTATGATTTCCATGATTTTTAGTATGTTCTATATTATTTTGTGATGTTTATTTCATATATGGACTATTTTGCTAAATAAGAAAATTTTAGGGATCATTTAGAAAAGCTTTGAAATTTAAGGGTAATGTGATGTTTTTGACATTTTAAGAATATTTCAAGCATTCATCTGGTCCTCTAGAATGGTGTAGAATTTATAAAACCTTTTGTTTCCTAACGTTACTTGATTTCTTGTTGGTGAGATAATAAAAAGGAATATGCACATGAATTTTTGAAAAAAAAGAAGAAAATTAAAAAAAAATGAATGCAACTTCATGTTTTTGTAAAAAACAAAAAACTTTTTTTCCTAGAAAAAAGCTCGATATTTTAAATAGCTATGCTTGAAATGAGAAATGGCCATATTTCTTTATCCTTTCATAAAAAGCAAAAACCATTCCTTTTGCAGTCCCCTTTAAGCCTAACGATTTATTATTTCAGTAAATCCGAGCCAGGGATCACCTTTCACACTGGAGGATGAGTGAAACTAATGCTTTAAGGTCAAGAAGGACTAAATCCCATTCTAAAGTTACAAGAAAAATAGGTTGATTGTCACAACTCAAAGTCAAAAATTAATTTAGAGTTCAAATCTCAAGTTCTTTTAAAATAAAAAATGAAGAAAACAATAGAAAGAAAAAAAAAATAAAGAAAAGCATAGAAAATAACAAGCAAGAAAAAAATGAAGAAATAAAAAAATATTTTTATTTGAAATATATGCCTAATGGGAATTCTATTAAAGAAAAATGATATTTGATTCAATTACCTTCAAACATGTGATTTGGGCCTATTTATCCTTTCTTTCTAATCCCTAAACCATAGCCTATGTTACATACCTACAAAGTCCATTTTGATTAAGAATAGCTCTTTGAGTTATCGAGTCATTCTTAGGAAGTCCTTTGAAATTTATCTTTTGGCTGATTTTTGAGTCCTTAAAAAGATAATGGGGTAATCAATTAAAAAAATAAGAAAAAATAAAAATAAAAAGAATAAGGCTCTAGGGTAAAAACCTAAAAATGGTAGTCTAGAACAGAACAAGAAAAAATCTCTTGCATCACCCATGGGAGTTAATGAAATTTACAAGGGTAAAAAACCATTTTTAAAGAAATTTAGGTAAGTCAAAAAAATCCCTAACTATCTTAAGTGGCCATATCTCAGTTAGAGAAATTAACTTTAAAGAAATTAACTCTAAAAATTAAATCCATTCTCTTTCCAACCAAACTTTTTATTCTTAAAGCAAATTTAACATTTTGTTCCTAAACCCTTTATAGCGAGTCTTGGTACTCATTGAAGTGGTAATAGTTAGGAGACTTCAAGGAATATCAAATTTGTCTGATTTTCAAAGAAATTTGTACTTCATGTGGCCTAATCTATTCGTGCCTAGGAAAATAAGGCATACATCCTATTCATCTTAAAATTTTTGGGCCAACCCAAGTTCTTTTCTAAGCTCTTCAACCCATTTTGAGAAAGACAGATTACCATTTAGGAAATTTTTCAACAAAAGATCATTAAAATTTAAAAGATTTGAATATCACATGCTTTTATTTAGAGGTTATAAAGAAAATACGTTCTTTAATAAAATAAACATGAAAAAAAACTTGAAAATGCATCATGAAAAGAGCTAAGGGTATTCCTAGTTAAAGTGTACCACACCAAGAAAATATCTAACCCATGAAAAGGAAAAGAAATAAGATAAAAATTTGAATTCATTAGGGTAAATGTTGGAAATAGATTGAGAAAAGGAGTTATCTCTTCTAGGGCATTAGAGGATCAAATAGAGTTTCAATTTCCATATTATCTACAGCATATGCTTCATCTAATATTTCATATTTACATCTTTTTACGATCATCTAGACCATTTAGGTGGTATTAGTATTTGCATAATTTCTCATGCATGTACCTTTTCACTGATACTTGCATTTGCATCATTCTTAACTGTAGTAATCCTCACATTTTCATCATTTGATTACTTCAAACAATGTTATCATCTTTGGAATCATTACATACTTAAGTAATTGCAATTGCACTAATCATAGAATAATTGTGCATTTTTTTCAAAGCTTCGTTAGTGATATCTAAAGCATTCAAAAGAGTTTTCAAAGCTTTGATGTTGATTATCAAAGCATTCAAATAGTTTCTAAAGCTTCGATGGTGATATTCAAAGCATTCAAAAAAGTTTTCAAAGCTTCGGTGGTGATATTTGAACCATTCAAAAGATTTTGCAAACCTTCAATGGCAATATTTAAAGCACATAAAAAAGGTTTTCAAAGTTTTGATGCTGATGTTCGAAGCATTCAAAAGAGTTTTCATAGCTTTGCTAGCGATATTTGAAGCATTCAAAAGTTTTCGAAGCTTCGACAGTGATATTTGAAGTATTCAAAAGAGTTTCCATCTTTGAAGCATTGAAAAGAGTTTTCAAAGTCTTTGATGGTGATATTGAAGCATTCAAAAGTTTTTAAAGCCTTCAATAGTGAAATTCGATGCATTCAAAAGTTTTTATCTTGAAACAAGTTTTCAATGTTGAAATTGAAAAAATTTAAAAGTTTTCAAGTCTTCAATGGTGTAATTCAGAGCATTTCAAAAGGTTGTTCTAAACCAAGTCTTCTAGGGTGAAATTTGAAGACTTAAAAAAAAACTGCTAGCAATAAGGCTTGGATTGATAAAGCTTTGACAACATATAAAAACATTGACCTTCATGCTATTTCGAATTCAGATGTCATCTTCATTCAATCCTGTGAAAGGTAGGTGAAGTAGGATTTAAGGCAACTTTGTTCGATCCCATGAAAGGTAGGTGCATTTTTGAGTTAGAAGTCCTCTTCATTCAATCCCATAAAAGATAGGTGAAGTAGGGTTTGAGTCAACTTAATTCGATCTCGTGAAGGGTAGGTAAAGGTTTTAAGTTAGATGTCCTCTCTATTTGATCCAACAGAAGGTAGCTGAAGTATGATTTAAGTCTATTTCATTTAATCTAGTGAAAGATAGGTAAAGTTTTTAAGTTAATATCCTCTTCATTCGATCTTACGAAAGAGAGGTAAAGTAGGATTTAAGTCTATTTCATTCAATCTCATAAAAGGCAAGCAAAGTTTTTGAGTAAGATTGCTTTTTCATTCAATCTTGTGAAAGGTAATTGAAGTAGGAATTTTTATTTATCAACTTCACTTGGCTAGGAACCATTGGAATAAAATGGCTTCTTTATTTGATCCTATGTAAGATAGTGAAGAAAGCTTTAAGGCAACTTTGTTCGATTAAGTAGAATGATTGAAGAAGTTTTCTTAGGTTCTCTTCATTTGGTAGAAAACTAGTGTTGTTGGCCTATATGTATATGTATGCTAAAAAGAATGTAGAAAGACTTCTCATGGCCCGAGCAAAATTATGTTTATTTATTCTTTGCCCTATTCTTAATCCTCAACAATGGCCAAAGAGAGGCAGCTATAGACATTTGTCCAGGCTTTTTTCCTTGATAGACCCAAATATCCAAGACCAAGAACTTAGCAACCATTAGTGGTGGCAGACTTCCTTCAGGTGGAGTGAATATTTTCAAGACCCTTTTAGTACTACTTAAATGGCTGCACATGCGCGTGATAGGAATGAGTGTAGTTTCGAGGGTCATAAAAGAACAATTCTCATCTAGAAAGATAAATATTCATGTAAAATTTAGTTTTTAAGTTTATCTTTTTAAAAATTTGAAATATATTTTTTCATACTATATCACAACCAAATTTCTCGTTTTTGAGAATTTTTTGTAAAATTTAAAAAATTTACCATCATATATCTTACCGACACATGTGTAATGTTTATGCCGATATGTACTCTGAAAAATAAAAAATATTCAAAGAAGAAATTCTTATTGGGATTTTATATCATGAGGTGTCAAATTGACAAATTTATTTATTAATTTTGAATTTTTCAATATGCTGTGAATGTTATTCTCACAAAATTTTTGGGTAAAATTTCTTCCTAATTTTAAATTTTCACCTTTATTATATATATATATATATATAAATATTTTGACTAATGTATTGAATAAAATTCATTTTATAAGATTTGAATATATTTTTTGAAATCTTTTCATTTTTAAAATATAAAATTTTCTACTCTATAAATTTTTTTAATAAGATTTTTTAAGTTTAATATTCTCAAAATTCTTCAAATATTTTCATTAAATTTATAGTAATCATTTTTTGAAAATTCAATTTATTTAATTGGTTTTGAATTTTTTAAAATATTAATTTTCTTCGTCAAATATCTTTCTTGTAAATTTTTACAAGTTTTGAATTTTTAATTGTCTTTTTCTTACACGTAAAATTTTTCAAAAATTTTCTTTAGAGTTCAACACATGGGATTTTCATGAAGAATTTTTTATTTTTGTTTTTATTTTTATTTTGTGCTAAATTTCCTTAATGGGCCTAGAACTTTTAAATTTTGCAAATAGGCCCAACAAGCCTAATAATTTTTTTAACAAGTCCATTTTTTATTTTTCCAAAACCCATTTCATTTTTTACAAGCCCGCTAAGCTTATTTTGATTATTCCATTAATTTTTGATAAGGCTTAAGCGCATTTTGATTTTTCAACAAAGCCCAATCATGTTTTATCCCTCCAAAATTTTTATTAATTCTTTTTAGATCCAAAAATTTTATATGAATATTCAATTGGGCTTTTAACATGTTCAAATTTAGTACATAAATTTATTAATTTATAACTTTTAATTTCTTATGATTTAGTCCTTCTAATTCATTTTTTTATAAAATTTGTAATTATGACCCTATTTTTTTCATTTTCTTAATTCTCAAAATTTTGTTTACATTTACTTTAATTATGGAATTTAGTGATTTAGTTACATGAACTAGTTTGGTTAGAATTTAGTTTTTCTTTAACTAATTTGGTTACATTTTAACTATATATTAAATTAATATTTTCTTGGATCATCATGAAACCTATGGTTACCCCACATTAGGCTTTTTAACTAAAATGGGATGAATTAATTAAAGCTTATTATGACATAGAAAAATCTACCAAATAAATTAACAAAATAAATAAATAAAATTTTGTAAAAACTCATAGAGCTTATTAAGCCAAGGGATTTTCTTACACCTCTTGAATTCCATCCCCTATAAATAGGGAATGGTCTAAAGATTGTAGCTTTTCTTAATAAAAACACTGAAAATACAAAATTTTGTTAAGTTTTCAAGCTTTTTAAGGTAAAAATACTTAGAAAATTTTTAGTTTTTGTTACTTTTATTCATTTTTCTTTCTTTTAGTGAGCCAAAATTATGCATGATCTCATGGATTTTAATCCATGTTGAAAGGCCAAGCATCTTGGCCATGAATAAAGTTACTTGATTTTGTTGATTTATTTAATTTTTATTGGCAATAAGTTGATTTTTATCATGATAATTTGTGTTCGTTGGTAGAAATGTTGTTATTTTCATGCATATATTTTTTTTGCCATATTTTTTAATATTTTCATGTTGATTTATTCATTATTTATCATGTTTTTTATGTATATTTATGCTTGGAAAAAATTATGATATATATGTGTATGTTGATATTCATGCAAATATGTGAAGAAACAATTGTTTCTAGTGGAAATACATGTTGGTGAAGAATCATATTGATTATTGAATAGTTTTTCATGCTTGATTTTGTGATATTTCATGTTATTTTGTCATATTTTAAGCTTGTAAAGGCTTAAAATTAATTTTCCCAAAATTTTAATGGCCTTAGAAGGGTATTTCCATCCTTGGTCGAAAATAGTATGAAAGATTTTATGATGTTTTGATTATTTTTGGATTATTTTGTAATTATAGGAAATATAGAGACTAAATTGTAAAAATTGCAAAATTTTTTAATGGCCATTCAGGTTTGGCTGAAAGCCTTATAGACCCTGTTAGAAAGTTTATTTGACATGTTTAAATGAATTTCATGCATTTCTAACCTCTTAAAAGGTTTTTTTTGTAATTTTAAAAAGTTTAAAGACTTGTTTGCAAAAACTGAAAAAATTGTTTCAAGGCCATTGGTGTTTAATTGAATGCTTATGATTGCCGTGATTTTATGTTGTGTTTGATTTTTTTTTGTGATTTTATTACGTAGGGACTAAAGTGCAAAAATAAAAAAGTTTTGAGTCTATTAGGCAAAACCTAACATTTTATGATCAAAATGGTTATTCTTTACATCAATATTTAACATTTAGGGTATTTTGGTCATTATGGAGTTTTTCTAACATTTCTCCAGTTCTCCGTTAGGTGTAGAAAGTATCAAAACATTTCATATTCTTTCGATTCTCTAGTGGGGTAGGAAATATAATTTTGAAAATTTAGGGATATATTAGAAATTTTTGTATTTTAAGCCAATTTTTATGTCCAAGTTACCTATTTAAGGTAAAAATTACTTCATATCATTATCAAGTCTTTTAGGTTATCAAGATACTTTTATGTAACAAGTAAAACTTAGAGGCATTTTATTAATTACTTTAGAATAGAAGTCTTTTACGATACGAGGATACTTATAAGTTGAAGGTACACCTTAAGGACATTGCATTTATTTATTTAGAACCAAGTCTTTTAAGGTCACAAACATATTTTTATCTCAAAGTACACCTTAGGGACACTTTAGTAATTTTCCCTAGAACCAAGTTCTGTATGATCATTGGGATACTTTTATGTCGAAGATGCACAATAGGAAAAGGTTTATACTTTTAAGATAATATCGGGTCCTTTAGGGTTACTAGGATACTTTTATGTTATAGGTATACCCCAGATATTTTGGTAATTTTGCATTATAATTGAGTCCTTTAGAGTTACTAGGATATTTTCATGTAAAAAGTACTCTAAAAGACTTTTCTATCTTATCAACTATTTGTTCAAATCCTTTAAGTTTAGTTTCGTACATATAGTTGAAAACGAATCCTAGGACAAATATTAATATTTTTAATAAAACCAAAATTTTCTAAAAATTAAGGTAATGTCTCCGAGTTAAAAGAGTATATGGAATTTCTCCCAGAACATGAGAGGGATTCTTAAGTATTTTTTTAATAACGAGATATACTTTTAAAAAAAAATCAAGATTTTTCAATTTTCGTAAAATAAAACCTTTTGTATTCCTTCGACTCTCTAGTGGGGTACAAAAGATATTTTGATTTTTAAAACCTTTCGTATTCTTTAGCTTTCTAGTGAAGTATGAAAGGGAATGATAAAATATCGTGTACTTTTCATTCTCCAGAAGGGTGCAAAAGATATTTTGATTTTTTGAAAATATTAAAAACTTAATTTTCTCTAATGAAATAATAAAATTGAAAATATGGAAAATTTTGAAAAATGGGAAAATGAAGAAAAATCAAAATTTAAATTGACACATGGTTAACAGGTATCGATTTTCAAGCATCATGAGAGGATTGATCATTACTCGTGATTGTAACTAACTCTCAGACCCTTTTATGTGCTCTAGTATGAGTATACCTCAGAGTTTGTTTTCAAGGTTTCGTAAACCTTAGAATACAAACTCCAATATATGATCAATCTCACCTAGCCAAAAATGGTTAGTTGCGACTCCAATTAAATGGTCATTTTATAATGATTTTTTAAAGTTAAGTCAAGTAAGCGATTCATCTCAATGACTTGGCCCCAAACATAAAAAATAAAGGAAAAACAATAATGATATTGACCTTAAAATAAAAAAAAATAATGATATGTAGGTATTTATAGGAAAAAGAGTTACACTCGCCTTTTAAGTCAGGCCGGTTAAGATTCATATCCAGGCCATGTTACGATAGGAGTATCTACTTTTCAAAACTAAATCCAGGGATCTTTCTTATCAAAAATCTCTATGTTTTCCATTTTTAAAAGACACAAATGGAATTAAAATTTTTGTTAAAACCTGGATTTATCATTTCAAACAAATTCATGCATAAGAAAGGGATTATATCAAAATAATGGCAATTTAAAATTGAGAAAACCAAAACCAAGTTAACATATAGGTAGTAAGATACCGATTTTGGGTGTCGCAAGGAGGTTCATACCTTTTTGTGCAAGAAACTCCTAAACCATACCATTGAATCTCTAGACTACAAAGACATGGAAGCGATGTTTTAAGTTTTGTAACTCGAAATATTGGTTTCAATAGGCACTTGATCATGTCTAGCGTAAATAATCGGTGGTGACGCCAATCGATGGCCATTTCATAGTGGCCACTTAAGACCAATTAAATGAGTAGTTTGTTCAATGGTTTTTTTCCACAATTAAAAGTTGAGAGCTCATATTTTCTCACTCCATATTATGTCATAAAAAAAGGAAGAATCTTGGCTCGGAGGATAATTTCCTATTGAGATTAAACATTTTCAAGTTGCGTGCACTTCTTCTTGCAATGAGGTCGAGACATGGTGCCAACAGACATGGCAAAGCAAGATTATTAAACAAATCAAAAACAAAAGAATAACAAAGGAAAAAAAAAAAGGGAAATGAAAGAAAATATAGCAACAAAGCTCTCTAAATCAAAGCTTTTCCTAGCTTTTCCCTTTTTCTAACTTTCCAAAAAACTTTTTTTTATGAAGAATGAATAGCTAGCTAGGTTAAAAGGATGCAATGTATTCTATATATAAAGGGAGGGTGGCACCACTTTACCATGGTGTTTTAAGAAAAATGTGTTTTTTATTTTACCATGGTTTTACTATACTACCCATTTAAATTGAGATGGCGTTTTTAAGTGTCAAGATCAAATCCCGAGGTCATGTTTAGCCTTATACATATAAAGGGTTTCGAAGACATAATAAAACAAAATAAAATATGAAAGATAAAAAGCAAAAAAAAAGTTGGACATCCATGTAGATCTTGTCAGAAGTGATTTATATGTAGTAAAAAAAATATAAATCAATGAAAAAAATAAAGATTCATCTGATGAAGCATTACCTAGCTTTTATATCTTATAATCTAGAGTTTTCTAAGTCCTTTTGTTATAGATTCGTTGGCAGTAAGGCTTTCTAAGAGATGTTATGAGATCAGTAGTAACACACATGCCTTACCTCCAACGATTGTGCACAAAGGTGGTCGTTAAAAGCTTATTATGGCCCTATGGTTCTCTAATGTAAGCTAAAAGGCTTTTACGCCTTAATGAAAAAGTTAATCTAATAGCATTTCTTCTCACACACCCCTAAGAATGTTTCAATGGATATTATTCTTTTTAAGAACTGGGAGAAAGGAATAAGCTAGAAGGAAAGAGAAAAGTGGCGTCAATTCTCTTGGAAAAGGAGAATGCTTTTCTCTAGTAAAAGCTTAAAGTGTAAAAAAATGAATTACCTTAATTCACTTTTAAGTTTTTGCTCTTTCCTTTTCTATATCTTGGTGATAATTCAAAAATGACAAAAATTGATTTTTGTTTATCTTAAATCCAGAATAGCCGATCATGATAATGTAAGTTTGAAGTTGAGTTTAAACTCCTTTCTAGATATAACTCTTTTATCCTAAGCACATAAAGAGTTTAATCCTTACATAACTACTAATGTATTAGCTAAATAATGCATATTTCGGGCAAAACTGAGTCTCAGAGCTTAAGTTCAAAATCGGCCCAGATCGAATTTCTATGAGCTTTAATCAAAAGTAAAACTCTTGATTTATCTCAGGTAAATCTTATCTTAATTATCTTATTCTGATATAATAGTTACATAATAAGATAAAATATAGGAATTCAAATCAAATTTAAATTTTTAAGATAGAAATAAAAGAAGTTTGATTCAAAACCAAACTTTTTATCTAGGTGAAACTTTTTTTTTCTAGGATAAAAATTATCCCCCAAGACATGGCTTGTCCTAATTTAGACATTGTCCAAAGACTATCTTATTTATAATGTAATAACACGACAATAAAATCTTGAATTCACAAATTTAATTTTATGTACTAACCAATAATTAAATTAAACTTATTTAATTTAGTCCTCTATATAAATTGTAACATTTTATTTAATTAAGTTGGACTTAACTAAATGCTAGATTTAATCCAAAAATTATAACTTATTATGTGTGACCTATTAGATTCCCAGCATGTTAACAATGAGCATAAATTGTGTTCTATGGATTTTACACACATAGCCTATGATTGTAAATGTAAATCATGAGGGGGATCTAGCAACCCATCAAAATCACCCAAATGTTGAAAAGTCAATGTGACCTCATTGAAAAATTTTAGTGGCTAGCCTATTAGTGTAATTTGATCCTTTAACTAAATATTCCAGATTAAGCAAGAGCATGGTGTAGTGTCTACCCATGCTTTTACCCATCTTAGTTCTTACAATTCATGGTTAATGATTATGAATTACAAGAAAGAATTCCCCTTAAATCATAATGCTTTGGCCAAAAACTTTTATCTACTTAACCATAGTTAAAGATAGTTAAGATACATCTTTGATATCATTAGCATTGGTTAATCCTTTTTAGATAACTTATTCTTCTCCAAATACTTTATGCCATACCCAAAACTACACTTCTTTTAGCATCTGTCAAAGTGGACTTGTTCGTGATAATCTCTAAGCATGATACTTCCCTTATGAGATACTTGGTATCACAAGTTTGAGGGCTGTTTACAAAACTAGCATATGAGAACATTTACATAGACACTTGAGTGACTAATACTAAATGAAATTATCATATGAGCAATGTTTGGTGGACTTGTTTCCTCAAACAAGCACCCATATGTCATCCTAAGCATCTTATATATTTTAACCTATGAGATCAATTACTTACTTCACTAGTAAGAAGGCACACAACATGTGCTGGCTTTGAGCATTATCAATGTCTAGTCTTGACAATACAATGACATGGAACATTTTTAAGAACTCAGCTTTAATACATGAGAATCTCATAATTATAACACCTTACAATTTCTTTGCAAAAGCTTTAAATTCTGTGGGCGTTATCCAATTAGTGGTTTCATGATGGTAAGTCATGCCATTAAAATGGAGAAAACCTTGTGTCAATAGAAGTAGTGACATATTTGCATTTGATTGATAGTAGGTCCCATGTCCACATTCGATTAGTTCAAAGGCATACACTAACTTCTAGCACTTGCATTTGAGACAATTATATTGCTTTAGGTGTCATATATAGAGAATATGTCCATCCATGTACGATAATATTTATTATCAAATCATTAAACTATTTGGATATCAAGGAGACCTTGATTCTAATCATATGGCTCTGTTGTTAAACAACTACAAGAATTAACTTATTAGCTTTAACTTGTTACCTAATGACCCAAACTTAATCAATTTCGCTAGCCTAAAATGAAATGATTTGTTTGCCAACTTATGGATATAAATATATAATCTCTAAAACTTTTGCAGTATTATATTTGAGTAATTAAGACTATTTATCACTTTCAACATGACTATTGACTTTTAATAAGTCATGTAAACTCACATTAGATCCTAAAAGTGTTAGATTTCTCTAAGGAATAAAAATTCAAAATGATTAGTTCAAATAAATTACTTGAGCTTTTAACATATGATATGTATTTTAAATTAAATAAAATTTATTTGAGATATAGATCAAGATTATACAATGATTCTACTTATGATTTATTATATAAAATAAGAATGTAACCAATATGGCATCCATATGCCAACAAAATCTTAAAACATAATAAAGTAAATAACATCTTCTATATCGACCCAATACTGCTGAAAAACATCAAATGTTTATAAAGTAAACCATAAAATAAAAGTTTTTCAAACTCTTTAAGCGATTCAGCAAGCTTGATCAATCATTAAAGAGGTTGCATCCTTCTCCTTGGCCTATCATTATTTATCTTTCCCGATTTCTTTGGTTCTTACAATATATCAAAAATACTTAATACCAAAAAAATAAGGTATCATATACCGAAAAAATAAATGATTCTTAAAATGAAATATCATATTTAAGGTACAAACTTATTTCAATTTCTTTCCTTTAACTACTTCAAGGTACTCCTTGCAGTTTCTCCTCTAGTGATTAGTTTTACTATATTGATAGTAATTCCCTTTGTCCTTTCCTTCTTTAATTTTGGCTCCACCAACTAGCTTTAAACTTCTTGAGCCTAGAGAGACATTTTGGTCATTTGAATGCTCTGTTTTGTTAATTCAAGTCTCTTGCTAAACTACTAGCAATGATTCTAAAATTTGTCTCAACTCAAAAATGTCCTTTTTAAACTAATAAATCAAAGGTTTTTTTTTTCAAATAAAAACTCTTACGATTTGTTGAGTAATTAAGGGTCATAAAAAATTTTGACACTATAAAAATTAAAAGTTTTTCCAATAAAAACAATTTTGATTTATTTTTTATTGAAATGTTTGTTAATTCTATGCTAATTTAAATTGGTGCCATATTCTCTACTATGATTAGTTACATTTATCTTAATGCATGATATGTTCACATTTGCTTTCTTACATAAAATAAGGCAATGTCTTTGGGTAAGGTCTTTTCTTAAACCTTTTGCTCAACTATTAGGAAAAATCTCAGAAATCGCCCTAATTCGAAAATATCCTTTTTAAAATGACCATTTGAAAGATATTTTAAGTCTAAAACTCCTATTTTTAGTTGAACTATTGAGGAGTATAGGAAATTTTCAAAATTTTGAAAAATCCAAATCTTTTTTAAATAAATAAAAAATCATTTCGTTCAATTTTAGGGGATTACAACTAGTGGCAAACGGGCAAACTCGATCAAGCTGTCGAACTTGAATCAAGCTATCATCAAATTTAGGTTATTTTAGGCTCAAATTTATTTTGTATTAGAACTATCTCGAGCTCAAATATTTTCGGATTTGGGTTTTTTCAAGTTTAAGCTATCTCAGGCTTGAACCATTTTGGATACATGCTTTTTTAGGTTTGGAATATTTCAAATTCGGATCGGTTCTAATTTAACTAGGCTTAAACAAATTCAAAGAATTTTAGAATTTGTTAAGTTATAATTTTTTAATTTCGATTGCAATAATTAACTTACTTTTGTGTGGTAAAAAAATTACTAAAATTAAAATTTTTAAAATTGCTAAACATTTATATAAATATAAATTTACATATATTATATATAGAGTATTAATATATTGTCTTTAATATTATCTATAATTTTTAGGACAATATCCTTTAAGTTCAAATAAAGCTAAATATATAATTTCAATACATTTATATATATCTACTTATAGTTAAAATAAAAAATAACTTGTACATTTTGATACTTTTTATTATTTTACAATGATTATATAATTTTATTTTTGTTGGCTTTTATGGAATTAGTATCAATATAATTAATTCTATATAAGAATTTTTTTTGTTTTATATGTGAGCTAAAATAAATATAAAATAACACTAGATAAAGTAGATGTAAAGAATCATTGCGTAACATTTAAAAACAATCATTAGAATAAAACAAGCTATAAATAAACTTTTAAACATTTATACATCTAACTTTTTACTCTTAACTCAATAGCTTATTTGGCTTTTATTTGCTTAGTCCAACAATTATTTATTTATTTTGTTTTATAAGATTTTTTTAGTTTGTTTATTATAATTTTTTAATGTTGTGTTTGAAAATTGGATTTAAAAAAATAATATAAATTCTATAATAAAACACAGTAAATATAATATTAATAATTATTTTTCAAATTCATAGATTTATTGGATGCCTATTTAGTGGTTAATTTGAAATACTTATAAATATTTATGAATTCAAAATTGTGTCATATATCTTTTAAATATGTAATTATATTAAATCATAACTAATTTACTCATAATATATGCATTTTATTCTAACAATTTAATAGCAAAAGAAATCTAAAGTTTCCAATTTGTATAAGATTATATAATTTTAATATTTTATTTTTGAATATAAACATTAAATTTGTCAATTAACTATATAAATTACTTTATTAAATTATAGCATAATCATTTATTTTTATATAATAAGTAATTTAATCAATTTATAACTTTTAATTTAAATTATATATTTGTTAATATATAAACATACTTTTTTATTTTAGGGATTTAAAAAGTATCAAATTAGATCTATATCAATATAATAGAGTTAAATTTATCCTTAGTTGAGATTAGATAAGTTTATGAAAACTTGATGTTCTTGATTATTGAAAAAATAATTTTTACATCCTGTTCTTCATTAATGGCAAATGATATATTGATATTTCAACTACTATAGTTACTTTGAATCAAACATTTAATATGGGTGTTAAAGTTATAAATAAATGAAAAAAATTATTTTGCACCTCCTAATGTAAAAATGCTTAAGATCAGAAAACTTTATTCCTTGTATTTTAAGAATTGAAAAATATATTTTGTTTGAATGTTGTATTGTTTAATTTAATTATTTAATTTTTTATTCATTATATTTTGATTTTCAAGGTTATAATTTAATTTAAGTAAATTTAATATTTTCTTTGTTTGAAACACTAAGAGAAATATAATTTAAAATTAAATTTGTTAATAATGTTATTTGTATTATGCAAAATATCAAATTAAATCATATGCTGAAATTATAATATTATTTTTATATTTTCGATTATTATTGTATTAAAATTAAATTTTAAATATGGTATAAGTATAATAATATATTATACATGATTATTTTATAATAAGTATAATTAAACTTTTTATTTTTATGGTTATCTTTTATAAATATAATAATGATATGTGGTAGTAAAAACCATTTGATTTATATTGAATATGTTTCAAAAAAAAATTTTATTTCACAATATAATATAAAGATTCATTTTAATTATTTTAATTGATAATTCATTATCAATAGAATTATATATTAATTATAAATAGATTTTCGTAAACTAAATATTTTATTTAAGAAAAAAACGTAATTAATTATTTATTTATACTTTTAATTTAAATAAAATCTTATAATTATAATTTGGGTTTTTATGAACTTTGGATTAGATTGATCTCAAGTTCGGGCTTTAATGGATTCAACCCTTTATAGGTTTTAAGTCGTGTGATTTTTCAACCTTTTTGAGTTTTGATATATTTTGGATTTGAATTTTCTCAAGTTTGGGCTTTTTTAGGTTTAGGCTTTTGACCTTTTAAATCAACTAGGATTGGATGCGATTTGGTCTCGAACTAACTCAGGCAAGCTTTTGGGTTTAGCTTTGCGTTGCCAGCTTTAATTACAGGTAGATATTGAAAAATAAAAAAAAATGATAAACTAAACTTAGGATAACTTTTGGTTAGTAGGTATCAATTTTAGGACGTTATAGGATGCTAATCCTTTGTCATGCATAATCATCTCCTGAAACCCAACTCTTTTTTTGGTTTAAAATGCAAAACCTAAAATTAGTCTTTTTAAAATAAGTTTCAAAATTTGCTCTAATATAGTAATAGTCACACAAACAATTTGCTTTAATGACCCAAGCTTCTTTAATGAAAAATGATTTTTTATTGATCTAATAAGTTAGGTTCACATTCGACACATTATGATAGATATGATCAACAAACCTAACATACTCCTTACTTCAAGATCTAGCTCTATCATAATATCTAACACTACCTTTATCATGTCCTTTACCTACATGCATCCTTATAAACCCTAAAAAAAGTAAAGGTTACCTTTATTCTCAATTTCCAAAGATTTTGAAAATGCCTTTAAGTAAATCTACAAAATCATAAAATAAGGCTCATATACAAATCTATCATAACCTAATCTTTTGTCAGGTAAAAACATGATAAGACTTGTTTCATATAAAATTTAATGAACTTTATGAGAGTTTTGAAACTACACATAGTTTCCAATACAAAAGAGTTATTAATAAGGTTCACTTGATTACATGGATCAGTAAATGAACTATTAATTTTGTGTAGCTTGTTTAAAAAAGATTCTTCGCATTTAACATCTAAAACTAAGTAGAAGATGAATATTACTTATTATCTTTTCAAAAAACCTAAGGCTGAGGATGTTGTAAATGACAGTAGTCCACCTTACCAATCCTATTTCTGTAAAACATTTGTAAAAGCTCTTTCTACTATGACAAGCCTAAAAAGATAAAAACAAGTGAGCTACTATGCTGAGTGAGACACACCATAACATTAACACAAGTCTCTAACATGGTTAAAAAAGATAAAAGATGTTTTAGCTATAAAGTAATATGGGAGAAAAGATAAAAGAAGTTTCTTGACATAAAATATTAAACCTTACAACACCAGTCACAATATTGACATAATTAACATAACCTTTTGTGCTAATTAACTATTTACATACATTCTTTATGCCAATCCATAATTTACACACTTTCCGAGTTAATCCATAATCAACACATTTTTTTTAGACCAATCCATAATTCAGACACCATTTTTGGCTACACAATTCAAATACCCTTTTGGGGCCATTTAACTATTCACATGCCTTTTCTAGCCAATCAGTAATCCATACAACTATTCACATGCCCTTTGTGGCCAATCAATGATCTACGCACCTTTTTTAGGCCAATCCACAATTCATACACTCTTTCAGGCCAATTAATTATTCATATACCTTTTTGGGCCAATCCATAATCCATACACCTTTCGGGGCTAATTAACTATTAACATACAACAAAATCAAATAATTAAAAAAAATTAAATTCTTAAGACAAAAGTTTTCACTCTTTCTTAAGCATAACAAGTAAAAGAAGTTTAATAATATTGTATAGAAGCATTAAGTATCTATATGGACTCACTTCAGAACAGTATGCCAAAAATACATTTTTTTGAATACCCTTTCACGAGTTAGGGGAACTTGACCTATCCAAGTGGCAACAAATGGATAGAGAAAGATGAAAAAGGCAAAGGTTTTTCTAGCTAAAAGCTTAGGCATTTGCCCTAGCTTGTAAATTCTATTTCTCACCTTTATTTTCACAAAGGTAGCTAACTATTGTTATCTAGAAAAAGATTGAAGGAGAGCAAGAACAAGACAAAAGTGGGTTCTTTGCCAAGGTAAATTGTATATGGTATAAAGAGCATAAAAAATGATTTTAATATAGAGCTATCTTTTTATATTAAGAGCTATTTTCTATTTTTATCGTGAGAATTGAATGGGCTCATCTTTTCATTTTCCTGGACTAAGACCATGTAAGAAAAAAGTTTGAAAAAATAAGCCATTTATTTAGAAAATTATAAAGCTTACAACACCAAAGTCCCAATAGGTGGCCAAGTTAATATGAGCTGTAAGGCATTTTTTTATTTAATATACACTATCTATGAGATAAAAAGTATGATGAGGTCAAAACCCTAGTTGCTACCTTCTATAAGAAAATGGAAACCTTTGTTCTTGATAAACTAAGATTCGACCAAGAAATATAGAGTTGTTGCACCCTTTGTTGGACCTTGCAATTATTGTATCTTTCTTTTTTTCTTTTTTTTTATTGGTTGATCATAAACCTTATGAATTGTTTTACTTAAAAAGAAAAAAGAGAAACCAAGAAAGAAAACATTTTGATTATGATCTTAAGAAGATCAACTTGCTAGTGCAAGCGAATCTTTAAATCTTCAGAAGGCTTTGACATCAATTTGTGTGGATCGTCGCCAGAGGCAATAAACTTAGGTTGCTCATGACCTTTGTTAAACCTTGACACGTCCATGCCACCACTGTGTTCATGCAGCGAATGAAAAACACAAAGCTATGAGTCTTTGAGTAGTTATGGTCTTTATCATGTTGTAACATGCCACATGCAAATTCGACATGCAAGACTTAAACAAATAAATTTCATTTTCTTGTATTAGGATAGGAATGAATTCTCCAATTAACCTTAAATGGTTATTATGAAATGATCGAATATTTTGAGGTAGCCACCAATCTAGGTTTGGCTAGATGAGATTAGTCAGCTATCGGAACTTGTATTTTAAGGGTTAGGTGCCCTTAAAAACAAGCTCCAAAGTCTACATTTATACCATAAGTCATGTGAAAGGGCTCAAGAGTAGGTTACAATCACAAGTAAAAATCATTCCCTCTAATGCCACCTAAAAATCAGTACCACTTAATTACATGTTAACTAAAGCCTTGATTATGATTAGTTTTAATTTTTTGGTATTTAATTATAATTCTTTATTTTTTGAAATTATTTATAATTAATATTATTTTTATTTTAAGTAAATCATATTTCATATTTTTTGAATGAAAGCATTTTTCGCACCCCTGTGGGAACCCTAAAGGAATACAATAGTTTATTTTTGGAAAAATTAAAAATTTTGAGTTACTTTTTTAAAGATGGTATTCCTTTGTATAAAATAATTGATAAGAACTTCCATATACTGGAAGCACAATTATAGACAATCTTAACTTAAGGATATTTTGCCTTGGATTCTTGATAAATATTGTATTATAATTAACATATAAACATTTTAAATTTAAAGCATAATTTCATGAAAATGACCTTAAAGAACATACATGAAATTGATAAATGACCTTTTCATTATGAAAAATAATTTAAATGTATTGAAAATGCATGAACATTATGGAATGGTACCTAAATCATAGAAAATGATTTAAATGCGTGAAAATTTGCATAATAGTTCCTAAGTCATAGAATATGACTTAAATATCTCCAAAATTTATCAAATTTCACCAAAGTCCCTAGATCAGGGAAAATAACCTAAATGACATCAAAATTCATAAAATTGCACCAAAGTCCTTAAGTCATGGAAAATGACCTAAATGACACCAAAATATATGAAATTGCATCAAAGTTCCTAGATCATGGAAAATGGCCTAAATGACTTAAAAAATCATAAAATTTAATTAAAGTCCGTAGATCATGAAAAATGACCAAAATGACATCAAAATACGTGAAGCTGTGTAGAAATCCTTGGATCATGGAAAATTACCTAAATGACATCAAAATACATGAAATTGCATTAAAGTCCCTAAGTCATGGAAAATGGCCTAAATGACATCAAAATACATGAAATTGCATCAAAGTCCTTTAAAAATGGAAAATGGCCTGAATGACATCAAAATACATGAAATTACATATGAACCCCTAAATCATGGAAAATCACAATAGTGAATGAAATACATAATATCCTTTAAATCATGAAAAATTACTAAAATGACCTTAAAATGCATGAAATTGCATAAATGGTCCTAAAACATGGCAAATTACTAGAATGATCATAAAGTACATAATAATGCATAAATATGCCTAAATCATGGTAGTTTACTAAAATGACATTAAAGTTCATGAAATGACATAATATGCCATAAATCATGGAAAATGACATAGAAATGCATGAAAGTTGCAAAATGACCCCAAATATGTATGGAATCATTGTGAAAAAATTATAACATAAACCCTAAAAGTTTTTAACACTCCTAAATACATATCTAAATGCCAGTTTTCACCAATAATCATATTAACATGGCATCATTCATGATTTCACTTTCCAAACATTACATTAACATGAATATACATAAATTTTCAAATATGCATGATAATAATACCATAATCACAATATATTCATGGAAAGTGCTTGGCCATGTAAATCATGACAATAATCATGGAGATACCATAAATGCATGTATTATACTCATCATGAAAAATGGATAACATAAAAGTAAATCTATAATCAAAATATGGAAAAATACATGATAAAAACTTTCATGAAACTAAGAAAATCAATGTAAACCATTTGGAAAACAAACTTTCTTCACATAAAACTTGGCTTTTACAGAACTTTTAACAAAAACTACCAAAGAGCAACAAAATATGGTGATTTAAGGTTATAACTCAAGATTTGGCCATAACTTGGCTTTTACACATTGGCATAAATCATCACCTAAGCATGGCTTAGGATAATCAAGCTTATTTAAAAGAGAAAACAAAATGCAAAACAAAGATAATAGATGAGAGAAAAAGTGCAAAAACTTCAAATTATCATTTTTTTCTTTTTTTTTTCATTTTTTCTATTCAAGAACTAAAGGGACCCCTCTAAGGAATGTCCCTAAGGTGTTTTTAACCCCTTTTTGGCTAACCATTTCATCCCTATGCAAATTCATAACATCTTAACAACTCAACCAGCCCTGTAATCTCTCTATAAAGTTAAGTGGTTTAATTAAGGGTTGAAAACCTTCTAAATGGAGCATATTTTCAGTTGAGTTTGGTGGAAAATCTCAACGGTATGCCTTCAAAGAGAACCCCCACTCCAAATGGCCATATACTGGTTTCATGTAAGAATGATGTTTTAACTTTAACTCAAAATAGCCATCCATTGGAATTCAGCTAAACTAGGCTTAAAATAGTAAAAAAAACAACCAAACTAGATGCCATGAGTTGCCATAAATGATTTGAGCATTAAACTTTTTTATCCAATGTTCGTTTAAGCTTTAATGGCTTAATCCATGTGCATGGTTTTCATGCTTAGGTTTTAATGTAAAAATATTTATAAAGGAACTTTTTTATGGTTATTAAGTGTTCAAAGGCCATTAGGATGAAGAAATGTAAGAAAAATAAGGTGAAAAAGATTATTCATGATGAAAATTTTCATACAGTATTAATTCATAGGTGTTTGTATCGATATAAATGATTTTTAGAACCAAAAATCCATGAAAAACATGACATTGTATCAATACAATATGGCCTTGCATCGATACAATGAGCATTATATTGATATAATATGCCTTTTATCAATATAATGCATGTTTTAGTCCTAGAATGACCAAAACACGATGTTATATCGATACATCTTCATGAATTTCATAAAAATGGCATTTTTAAAATTTTTCAATATGGTCCTTAGGCATTTCAAATTTTTCCCTAAAAAAATTTATTTTTATAATTTTATTTTATTACCTTCTAATTAAGTTCTAAGATGTTCGTAATTGGTCCTAGAAGAGAAATGGGTGTGTTTCATCTAAAGTCTTGGATAGCACTCTGTTTGCTTGGAAGAGGCCCAGACAAAATTACGTATCTACATATCATATGTGTGAAATTTTTAATTATTATTCTAATCACATGTAAGTCTCTACCTAAAATCTTGTTAAATCCATGTTTTTTTTGCAAATTTTTATTGCATATGATTTGTTTCTATGTATTTATATGTCTAATGCGTATGTATAAGCTCAGATTTGTACCAACAATCTTATACTGCCTTTGACCTTTATTAACTTGCACAATTTCTTTTGTTCGACTACTATTTTTCCTTTATTAAGGCATAAGGATGGCACCATATCTTACATGTAGAGCTTGGGCACCACATTTGTAATTTTTATGGAGCATGATACTATTTTCTCATTTAGAAAGTTGAGCGCATTTGCTTAAGTTCCATTTGTGTCTTACTTCTTTTTTAGACATCTATCATCTTTTATTACTTAAAAGTTAGTCATGGAAAGGCGTTTACTTATATTGGCACATCATTAATGAATGTAATTTTCACTTCTTTCTTCTGGTAAGACTACGGTCCAATAATCCTTGGATGAATTTAGTTAGGTTTCACTTATGGAGATGAGTGTTATTTTTTCCTTTGTGTCCATTTTCATAGATGTTATTTTTGGGACATAGTTCCAATAATGGTAGATGTTAGTGATGTGGACACCTCATTTTGTCTAGGCCAATCTCTAGCATCTTAAGACATAACCGAAAGATGATAGGATCAAAAAATAAAAAATTAAAAATATGGATGACTGCCACGTGCCATGTCACCGAGCACTATTAGGCGAAATGGCGCTAGGTAAAAAATTTTTTTTGGAAAGTTTAAAATGGCTATGCATCGTATTAAAGAAAAATGTAAAATTAAGGCATCAATGCTCATTATTTGGAGTGTCACCAAAGTTATTCGGGTGAGTACAGGTCAGTTTCCCACTATTTGTGACTAATATGAGATATTCAAAAAACCTAAGGTACGAGTAGGTCACATGGGTACATAAGTATTGATACGAAGCTTTCATCTCATAATAAATTCAAATTCTCACATGTAATATTGATACAATAGGGTTTGCTATTGATTCTTAAGGTATAGTATCAATACTTAGCATTCTTGTATCGATACAGGTCTTAGCAATAGCTAAAGTTATGATTTTTGGTAAAATGTTTAAATAAACAAGCAAGAGTATCGATACAAATCCATGAAGTATTGTTATAAGGCTCTAAGTCTCAAGTTTGGAAACAATATTTTTGGTCTTGGTATCGAAACACATTTCTTTGTATCGATACTCATGGGTAAAAGCTACCTTATGTATCAATACAAAATGTGTTGTATCAATACATCAAGGCATTTTGCCCAATTTGAGCCATCTTTTGACCTATGAAAGTCTAATTCAAACATGTTTCTTGCATAAAAAATCATCATAGTTCATACTAAGCCTCAGTTACGGGCTTCTGATTGGGCTTAAACAAAATTTTAAAGCATAAATAGCTAATAACAAGGTACATTTTCAAGAAATATATGGTTTATCATAGGGCATGTTAGTTTTTTTCTAGTTGCAGGCTGTTACAGCCTTTCTACACTAGCACTCCGCATGGTAGAATAAGAAATGAGAGTAGTTAAACATAGTACTTGGAGTTGTCCCCTAGAACATGAATGAAAGATCAAAAACACCTTTACTTTACCTCCAAAAATCATTGGCTGAACCTTAGATTTAAAAGAGGGCCAAAGCTGGCTTAGGGATCAATTAATCATTTTTTTCTAGCAATTTCCAAAAAAAAAAAACCTTTAGCAACCTCCAAAAAAAAGTTCAAAAAAAACTATTCTATTGCCTTTTACCTTCAATCTTCTTTCATTCTCGTAGCTTCTCCAAACCACCACTAAAAACACTTTCAAGACCTTTATTCCATTCATCTTTCTTTCTAAAACTTCCTTCCATCAACACCTTACCAGAAAACTCTTTTTTTTCCCATCATTTTCTTGCACATTAACATAAAAAAATGTGAGCCTAAAGTTACTACTCGAAGAAAAAAGTTAAAGCTTAAGGCTTTTGGTATATTTTCTCACCTAGTTTTACTTCTTCTCTTATTTCTAGCACTTACATCATCTTAGTGAACCATTTATGCTGCCATGAGCTTCTTAGGACTCCAATGCATTATTGTTGCATTGGTTATGGTAGTCTTAGGATTTTGATATTTTTTATCTCTTGATCTTGCTTGGTAAAGAAAACATCTTCTTTTTCATTCTATTATTAAAGCAGTCCCTTATTCATGCATATTTAGTCATGTTTCACTTATTTTCACATGCTTAACGCATGCTTAAATGTTCCTCTTAACATTCATTGAGTATCTTCATCCATTTTATTGTACTTTAAAGAGTCTTATAGCATAAAAATTCTGTCTTGAAAATTTTGGAATGCTTTTCTTTGCTTAAATATGTTTGCAACGTGATTTTTGATGTCATTCATGGAGTTATCATTTCCATGCACCTTATTTGTCACCTCTTTACAATTTTTGTCATATATTCTGTGTCAAAATGTCATTTTGTGTGTTCACATGTGTTATCTCTATTTATCTTTTTGTACATTGTATTTTGTTCTTGATATCTCTGTTAAAATGCTTGCCTGTTTGCTAAAAATCTTTTTTTCAAAAATCCCTAAGTTTATGCTACCTTCAATAGATGGAGAATAGCATGGATTTAATGTTTTTCATAAAATTGGTCTTCCAATCTTAGGGACAGATTAAAATTTTCAGATCTAGATTCATGGTAAAATAAGTTTAAATATGCTATTTTTCAAACAAAAATGTCCCGTTTAGTTGAAAAATATATTAAGCCTTGATCTTGAGTTTAACACCTTCATAATGGCATAGTCAACGGATTGTTTCATTGTCCCAAATTATTCTAGGATTGCTTATGTCATTCTTTTCCTAGTATCATGGATGTTTGGATGTCTATAGCTCAAATTTGACCCCAAGAAGCCCAAAAAATTGTATAATCCATTATTTTTGCTCTAGCAGCACTATAGTCCAAGTTTAAAAAATTATTGTCAAACCATAAATGAATTTTCTAGAATTTCTTGATATTTTTCACTTAAAGGACATCGATATACCTTTCCAATGGTGTCTTGTTTAGCCTTGGATCATTCTAGATGAAGGATTTATGATTTTTAGAACCTTTGCTATCCAAACCCTTAGAACCATCGCGCTATATTATGTTTGACCACTTTGGTCCATCAGGTGATCTTTCTATATTATTTAAATATTTTTTTGAGAAAAATTGCAAAATTCCATTTCCAAAAAGGTATGTTTATAATTTAACTATTTTGAATGAGTTTGAAATGGTTTTTCAAAGTTTATTACACCTGTACATGTTGTTGTGTTGAGATAGGGTTAATTTTAAAAATTAAGACCGCCTAAAAGGTGATTTTCTAAGATTTTTAAAATATTTTCATATTATTCCTCATCAAGTTACCTTTCCAATGGTACCTCATTTGCCCCCTGAAGCCTCCAAAAGAATCCAAACTAAATTTAGGAAGGAAGACAATACGATGCTGTCCATTATTTTCTCTAGAATTGTAATTAACCTAGTCTCTCGAATCATCATCATTAAGATGTTCAAACATCTCGAAATGCATCCTATTGGCCTCCTATAACATAAACCTTTTTGGCTCGGACCAAGGCTTGAGACAAAATTATTTTATTCAAATCTTTGGGTCCTTATTTTTAAAATACCTTTTCGTAAATATCTTTTCCTTCAAAACATAAAAAATTTTCATGTTTAGGGATACTCTAACCCCACTACTCTGAGGTGATACTCTAATCCCATTTTCTAACAAAAACTTGAATTTTCACTCTCAAATTTATTCAAGATTCCTAAAACTTTCTTAAAACATAAAAAATTTTCATCTTCAAAGATACTCCAACCCCACCTCTCTAAGAGGATACTCCAATCTTATTTTTCAAAAATGTTAATTCTCTTTTTCTCAAATTTATTCTAGATTTCTAATTATTTTCTTAAAACGTCAAAAATTTTTATTCTTGGGGATGCTCTAACCCTGCTTTTACCTAAAAATCCAAAATTTTCTCTTTTTGGGATACCTTGGATTTTTTAAATTAAAATTTTTTTTCGTCCTTCAAATTACCACTGCATCCAAACATGTCTCAAAATTTTCATTATGGTTATTCTTTAATAATTGAGAATAATTATGAGATACATTTTAATCATCCTTCTTTTTACATTATCTTGTTTATGATTGTTTGTCTGTGATATTATTATATTCCTTTTCATCTTATTAAAATGTTTCCTTTTTGCAGTGACTACATACATTCATATTTAAAAATTGTTTTCAAAATTTTTTTATAAAGGAACATTTTGTATCGGTATCTCTCTAGTGTCTAGTGCAGAATATTCAAATTTTTAAATTTTAATTCAAAAATTATATTCATTAAAAACCCATATGTTCTTTATACATTTATGGTGCATAGGTGATATAAATTTTCCTTCAAAACCCAGATATGCAATTTTTGCCAAAAAAAAATTTCATGCATAAAAGGGGATTATATCTAAATAATGGCTAAATATAACCAATTAAACCAAGGCTAAAGCGAGATATAGTTGTAGATACCAATTTCAGGCATTATGGGGGTGCTAATCTTTCCCACACATAACTAACTCCCGAACCCAGGCAACGAATCTTTGGATCTTGTAGAGCTTGAAATCAATGTCTCAAGTTTCATAACTTGAGATATTATTTTTAATAGGCATATGATCATGCCTAGCCCAAAATGGTTAATGACAACTCTAAATTTATGGTTACTTCACGATAACTTTCCAAGACTAATTGGATGAGTGATTTGTCTGACAATCTCTCCTCTTTATATTATTATGCTTAATCCAAATCTTGACCAAGGGATAACTCAAAGGCTTAACCACACCACCATATGTATCTTATAAGGTTATGCATGCCCACTTCAAATCATCCAAAGAAAAAAAAAGGTACGTGGTAAGAAATGGCAAACTTATCTTCCTTTTTTTCTATTTTGCCTTTAATGTAACATAATGGCTTATATGGGTTCTATCCATTTATCTATACCATTTCTTAGTATAAGAACTAGCTTTGTTTATCACTTTTCTTGGACATGTAAAGTGTCATCCTTTTTATTTAAGGACTCTATCAACCAAGACATAGCTTATAATAGCTTCCTGACTTAAGGCGATGTTTAGGTATCTATACAAACCTTAGTCTATCCTTTGAGGTTGAACAAGAGATCTTTGCCTAAACCATTATCATACACATCCTCTTTTTTAGTTGATTGTAGCAAAGCAAATGTGGATTTACAATTACATCTTTTCTTTTTGGACTTATTGTTGTATTTATCTTCTATCACATTAGTTACTCAAGAACTATCAATTTTTTCTTTTTTTATCTTTTTTTATCTTTTTTTCTTCATTCTTTCTCACTTCTCATAAACTTTTTATATGCCTTTATCATTATTTTTCTCAAGGGACTTTTCTTAAAGGCACTATATCCCTTTTTAGACCAATTTTTTATAAGATTAGTTCAATATTGCTTTGCTTGCTTTGGAATTTAGGCGAGAAAAATCTTTAAAAGAGCAGTGTAGGTATTTTTTTAACATCATTCCTTATATAAGTTGCTTATCTTGAGCAGCTATAGATTTGAAGTTGCAATCATGTAAGTGATTACTTAGGTTGATATACTTAAGTGGACTTTCTTGCTTGAAATGGCTTAAGTTGTTGAATTTCACCAATATCAACTATTGAGGGTACTTACTAGAATTATATAACTTAAGGAGCTTTGTGGCCAGTTATGAGTGTTTTTGTCTTTCTTTTCATTCAGTTGTTTCCTTGAGTAATTTACATAAGTAATTTTTCATGTAATCTTTTAGGTTGTCAGTTGGTGAGTCTAATCTTGTTGAGTGTATTGCAACAATGTTATCTTGTGAAGTGAGATATATTCATAATGTGTTTTACACTATGAACCTTTACTTGCTCATCCTTATAGGCAGTGAACATTTCCTTTGCAAAATGATGTTTTAGGTGAGTATCTAATGTGTTTTACATCAAGAAACCTTTTTACTTATGTCCATGTAAAGCTAGCATGTGTACTGAGTTTGGATATACCTTCTGATATGTTTTTAATTAAAGGGCTCTCTTATTTGCTTCCATGAAAGATTGTTTTACATTATATGTTTTAACATGGGGAACCTCTTCACTAGTTTTTAAGCTCTAACATCATGGATTCATTGTGTAAACTCTATAATAGATCATTGTCTCAGATTTGGTTCAACATTAAAAAGCCTTTGGTATAAGCTTATTTATTAAATTAGGCATTTTCATGTGTTCTAACATAAGAGGATCCCTTATTGATAGCTTTTTATTGTACTATACCTCCAAATATGTTTCATACATAAAAGGATCCTTCAAATCATAACCCTAAAAGTTTGGCATCAAATGTTCATAACATGGTCTTTGAATCTTATATTCGACATCGGCTTTCATAGAAGTTTAAAGCGTTCGTAAGTTAACAAAATCTATTTAAGAAGATGTTGATAGAGATTATTAGAGTTTGATCATATGACTCACCATGTTTTTAGGTGAATTTTTTTGAGGATTTTTCTAAGTTAGCTTCCAAGATGGCTTTAAGTCATTTGCTTGGCTTGATAGTAAAGGTGTATAAATGATAACCTTTAGCATTAGATGCATGATTTAGCATCAAGTCATTGTTATCAAGTTGCTATATAAAAGGTCATTTTATTAGCTATAAGAGACTGTTTAGTGCTCATATGATTGGAACTTTAGACCATTCCTTGATCTGGCTAGCCAGTAAGCTTTTAGCAAGTTGTTCATTATCATAAAAAGATGTAAGGATCCAAGCTAACCCTTTGTCAAATGTCCCATTAGTAGCGGAGTGTTTTACCTCATTGTTCTTCTCTTATAACATAAAGAAAATCACAATGGAAGGTTAACTAGGCTTCATCTTTAAACATTATTTCGTTATATACTAAGGATGACTTAAGCTAATAGATGCCTCTCATCTGTACATGTGTAAGGAGGTAAGAATCATGTTTCCCTTTATGGTTATAACATAGCTTACTAGCACCAATGTGCAATCTTGCAGCCTTATTTATGCCTTAAGAGTTGTTCGAGTATCCAGTATGCTTATGATGCTTTGCTTTCTCATACATTAAAGAATTTAATATGGTCACTATCAAGGCTCCAAACGGTTTTAGATTCCATCCGATGCTAATGCATAATATTCACACTTTAAGGAGTAGTTTTAACTAAGGCACTTATTGTTAATCGATCCTTACATGGCATTTGTTTAAAGGATAATGACAGGCACTTTGGAATGCTAATCCTTATAAGGGACATTGTCTCTTTATATGGTTGGCATGGAAGCCTTTTAAGCTGGGCTATCGCTTTCATCAACAAATTGTTAAGAGAAATTTCATTCGAGTGTTAAGAGAAAGATATTTTTATAATCAATATTTATAAATACATTAGAACTATAAGTTAATATATCATTATCATTAGTTTAGTTAATAAAGCAGAAGAGATTCAAATAAAATGTTGAAGAAATTGTAATCCTAGGTTTTTCTTATTTGATTAACTAAATTTCAATTATCATATCTATTTTCTATTATTTTGTTTTTTATTTTCAACCTTTAATGAGTGTTTAAATAATATTAAGTTGTTATAATTTTAGTAATTAAAAAATTTGGTATAGTTGCTTGTGAGAATGATACTTTACTTATCATTCTGTTAATTGTTAATAATACGTGCACTAGCATAGTAAAATCCACTCCAATTCCTTACTTAGAGTGTTTCATTGTTAAGTCTCATCACACTCTCTATATGTCTTATCATACTACGACTTGAGTTTTATTAAAGTGATAAAGGCTTTCTTATGAGCTATGCTATAGATAAAATGACTCCAACTTTTAACCAAGCTCTTTGAAGCTCATGATGGTCTATCATTTAAGCGATAAGTAACATAACCGTGTTACTTTCTTAAGTATCACTAGAAATATTAGCACATAATGGTCTCATTGGCACATTGAAAGGATTAATTTGTTTGAAACATCTTTAAAAGATCAACATAATTTAAAGTGTCATCATAAGATTTCATTACAGGCAACTTGAATCCTTAAGGTGGTTTAATGGTGTAATGGAGAGTTGCTTAAAGCTTTAAGGTCAAAGAACAAGGTGTTTGGCATCATCTTTTGCTCTATGGCTTTCATTTTGGTTTTTATCTCTTTCAACTTTTGGTTGAATTTCAAGAAATCTTTTCGCATTCTTAACTATTTTTAAGAGTGGCATTTCCCTTTTATCTTCTTCATCTAGCTTATAGTTAAGTTCCTTTAAGTCCCATGTTATATTTAGCCTTTCTCTAAAGTCAGAGGCATGTATGGTCTTAGGCTTTTTCCTCCAAAAAGCTTGCTTCTTTTCTTGACATAAGGAGTTCAGAGGGGATGAGCAAAATGCTTAATGATTAGTTCGTAGATGAAACACTCTTAAATTCCCTAGTTTTATCCATTATGTTTTCCTTTTTTATGTCATTTACAACAAGAACACCTTTTGTTCGTGAAGGATTCTTAGAAGCCAATTCTCTTACTACCCTTGTTAAGTTATGGACATCATCCTCAACTAATTAAAGCCATTGTTCTCATTTTTCTCCTTTTAATTTCGAACAGAAAGGGCAATAGTGCTTTCCTTTTCATTATTTCTTTAAAAAAAATGTGAGGTAAAAGCTTCTTAGGCTCGATTTGTGTCTTTTAGCATGCCAATCTTGGAGCAAAAGGAAAACTTGCCCTCTTTTCTTTTCTTAAAAGATGGATCACTTTAGGGTGGTTAATAAGATTCATATATAGTGACACTATTTTTGAAATACACATTACTTGAATTTGACTCTCAAAGTGCCAAATATTACAAGTGGAAATATTGGTGTAGGCAACTAAAAAGCATGCTGTTATCGAGGTAAAAGGCTTCTACTTGTGTTGGCAAGTACACTAATCTCAAAGTCCCTAGTGCTTATGGGTAAGGTAACAAGCTCTTAGGTGGGCATTAGGCACTAAGGGCTAAAGTTGTTGATCTTGTATTGGATGTGTGAGGCACATAAGGGTCAAAATGATTCAAGGTGTTGAGTGAGTAGGAAATAAGGTGAGAGAGTCATCAAAGTTTTTCCTTCAATGCACACTTTGATACTCAAGTCTATATCAGCTTGGATGTTTAAGTACATGTAGGGACATAAAGGGAGTAAAAAAATTGTTAAAAGGTAATGATAGATAAGGGACAAATTTGGTTGGAAGAATTTCTCTATTTAAAGGGTAACATGTTTATAGGCTTGCAAACTACCAATTCATGCCATATGTCATCATCTAAGAAATGTTACATAATAGTTGATTTAGATGTGCTAGACCTAATTCAAGTATATTTCTATTGGGATAACTATGTAAAAACCAATGGTCTTAAATAAACCTAACAAGATTGAATGACTACATCTGAGAAAAATGACTACAACCATAATCAAAACAAGATTGAATAATTTTATCAGTAGATGCCACCGAATTCAATATATTAATTAAAGGTAAAAGATGCATGTCCCTATTGTTATCTTATTAATGCAAAACTTTATTATGTTGGAAAATTTTTTTTGGATTTCTACTATAGCTATGAAGGGATAAATTTCCTTATTAGAAGTTTGGGACAAAATCTTTTATTGATGATGCGATGCCATGGGATTTAATTTCCTATGCTTCAATCATGGACAAGCTAAGAGATGACAAATGGGAGGGTTCGAGTAGCTTTAGATTAGGCTATTTTGGATTTGGGTCATTTTAGACTGTGATTTATTTCGGATTTGGATTATCTAAGGCTTGGATAGTTTTAGATTTGGGTTTTTTGGGTTCCAGCTATCCAGGGCTCAAACCATTTTGAATACAAGCTTTTTTGGGTTTAGATTATTTTAAATTCAAATCGGTTCAAGTTTAGGCCAGTTTAGATGGATTCAAAAAGATATAGAACTTGGTAAGTTACATATGTATTTTTTATTATGATAATTAGTTTTTCTTTTACATAGTAAAAAATACTAAAATTAAAGTTCTTAAAAAATGAATAAATATTTATATAAATATAAAATTATATAATAATTTTATTATATATCGAGTATTGGAGTATTATATTTAATATTATCTATAATTTTTAGTATAATATCCTTTAATTTCAAATAAAACTAAATATATAAGGTCAATATATATTGACACTTCTTATTATTTTATAATGATTATATATTTATAATTTTTTTAGTTTTTACGATATTTAGTATGTACATAGTTAATGATTTTATACCAATTTTTGTTTTATAAGTGAGCTAAAATAAATATAAAATAACACTAGATAAAGTAAATAAAAAAAGCATTAGATTACATTTTAAAAAAATTATTAGAATGAAACAAGTTATAAATAAACTCATAAATATTTTTATATATAAATATATTGTTGATGCAAGGATTGTCGGATTATGCCTGCTATGAGGTATTATCTATTTTAGAGCAGTGCACAGACTGTCCTTATGATTTTATCCTTTGAGAAAAGGCACCTCAATAGAGGAAGGGTGGCCCTTGCTTCATAAGCCAGAGTCCATATCCTTGGCTAATCGATGTGGCATTATTGTCTTGCCCCAATACTAGCCCCCCAGATTATTGTTGCAAGGATTATTGGACTGTGCCCACTATGAGGTATTGTCCGCATTGGAGCAGTGCACAGACTCTCCTCACGATTTTATCCTTTGAGAAAAGGTGCTTCAATAGGGGAAGGATGGCCCTTGCTTTATAAGCCACAGTCCATATCCTTGGCTAGTCCATGTGGGATTATTGTCTTTCCCTAACACTAGCCCCCTAGGCCCCCCAAGCAACCGTATGGACTATGTAGATCGAGTGGGCAAGTTCAGTTGTAAATTAAGCGATTAAGCTACCGCTGTGTAAGTTATAGATCGAGTGGGCAAGATGAAATTTTGATTAAGAGCTTATGGCTTATCAGTTCCCACAGATGGTGCCATTGTTAATGCAACAATGGAGATGCTAAGGAGGAATCACAGCAAAAGTGAGAGAGGCTAAGAGTTTTGCTTCGAAGGGGGGACACATTAATGCTTAAGTCAGTAAAGATACTATGAACGAAGATTAAAGAGAGAATAAGAGATTTCTAATAATTCATACCTCAGAAGTGCTGATGCTACTCCTCTATATAGGCCTTAATAGGAGTTTTACCTTATTTGAAACTCTGGGCGAGTAGAGGTTATATAGCAATCAAACTTATTTTGTAATGTAGAGATTGAAGTTATCCAACCATCTTACAATGTTTATCTCCTCAAAAAAATCACACTTAGTGATGGAGTTGGTGAAGGGATATAACATATAGGTATAAATTTTACTCTTAACATAATAACTAAGTGGGTTCTTATTTACTTAGTGCAAATTTTTTTTTAATTTTTCTTTTTTTATTAGAATTTTTAGTTTATTTATTATAATTTTTTAAGATTGCATTCGAAAATATGGATTTAAAAAATGATGTAAATCGTGTAATAAAATATATTAAATATAACATTCATGATTGTTTTTCAAATTCATGGATTTGTTAGATGCCTATTTAATGGTAAATTTGAAATTCATATTTTTATACCTTTCAAATATGTAATCATACTAAATCATAACTAATTTAATTATAATATAAAATGTCATTGTCACAATTTAATAGAAAAATCCAAAGTTTCAAATTTGTATAATATTGATATAATTTTAATATTTGATTGTTTGATAGCAACATTAGATATATCAATTAATTATTTAAATCACTTTATTAAATTATGATATATTATTATTTATTTTTTAAATAATAAGCAATTTAGTCAATTTATAACTTTTAGTTTAATAGTATATTTGTTGTATTATAATACTTTTTATTATAGAGATTTAAAATTTATAAAGTTAAATCTATATCAATATAACAGAGTTGAAATTATATTTGGATAAGATTAAAATTTTTTATGAAAAACTTGATATTCTTAATTACTGAAAAAAATAATTCTGATATTTTGTTCTTTATTATTAGCAAATAATATATTAATATTTCAGTTACTATAGTTACTTTGGAATTAACATTTCGTATGCGTGTTAGAGTTATCAACAAATTAAAACAACTATCTTACTTCTCATAATGCAAAATGCTTAACATCAAAAAATTTTATTTCATTAACTTTAGGAATTGGAAAATATATTTTGTTTGGACATTGTGTTTTGTAATTTAATTATTTAATTATTTAATCAATATATTTCGATTTACTAAATACTATTTTATTTTCGAGTAAATTTAATATTTTATTTATTTGAAACACTATGGGAAATATGATTTAAAGTTAAATTTGTTAAGAATGCTTTTAGTATTAAACAAAACATCAAGTTCAATTACATGTTAAAATTATAGTATCATTTGTATTGACATTAAATTTTAAATGTGGAATAAGTATAATCAAATATTGTACATAAGTATTTTATAATAAGTGTAATAGTATTATTTTTTATTTTTATGATTAATTATTATAAATGTAACAATGATATATAGTACTAAAAACTAATTAATTCATATTTAACATGTTTCAAGTAAATTTTATTTCGCAATCTAATTTAATGATTCACTATTAATTACTTTAATTGAGGGCACGTTATTAATATAATTGTATAATAAATTTAATTATCTTTTCCTGAATTAATTATTTTTTTAAGAAAAAATTGATCATTAATTTATTTTAACTTTTATTTTAAATAAAATTATATAATTATAGTTTGGGTTTTTTGGTAATAAATTTGAGTTTTTATGGGCTTCGGATTGATCTTGGGTCAAGGCTTTTCCATATTCAAAATTTTTGAATTTGAATATTTTTTCAAGTTCGAGCTTATTTTGATTTTGACCTTTGACTTTTTACGTTAAGCTAGATCAGGTCAAATCAGATCAAATTCAATCTTGGATCAAGTCAAATGGGTTTTTGGTTTGAACCTAGTTTGTTAGCTCTAGATAAGCTTCATCTATTGCTATCTTGTTGACAGGACTAAACAGTGACATCTTTTTTGGAGGCTCTGGCAAGTTTAGGTTGACAGAGTAAATCACAAAATATATTTTTTAGTTCTCTTCACCCTTGTTAGGGAATGTTATTTAAATATTATAATTTTTTTAATTCTTTAATTACGTTGATTGGATATTATTTCCCAACTATCGCAACATCTCGAATTTATATATCTATATCATTATTTTTTATTATTTAAGGGCCCATATCATTATTAATATTACTTTACTTTTTGTGTCAGGGAACTGAGTTGTTGAGATGAATCACTTACTCAACTTAATCCTAAATAGTCGTTACAAAATGATCATTTCATTTTGGAGTTGCCGCCAATCTATTTTGGTTAGGTAAGATTGGTCACTTATTGGAGTTCATAATTTTAAGGGTTACGAAACCCAAAAAATACACTCTGAGATTTGTGATAATACCAAAGATCACATAAAAAAGTTCAGGAGTTGGTTACAATTACAAGAAATGATCAACCTTTTCATGATGCTCGAAAAATGGTACCTTCTTAATCGCGTGTTAATTTAAATTTTGATTTTTATTCAATTTCAATATTTAATATTTAACTATAATTCACATATATAATATTTTATAAGACAAATTTATTATTTCATGTAAGAAAATCGTGTTTTTAATATTTTTAAAATCAAAATATCTTTCACACCCTTTTAGAGAACCAAAAGAACGTGAGAGTTTTTATTTTTCTCTTTCTTACCCCACTTGAGAGCTGGTGGAATACGAAAAATTTTAAAAATCAAAATATCATTTGTACCTCACTGGAAAGCTAGTGGAACACAAAAAGTTTATTTTTTTCAAAATTTACATAAGTCTTGATTTTCACATTGAAAAGGACATCTCATTATTAAAATAATCCATAGAACCCCTCTCATATTGTGGGAGAAATTCTATGTATTATTTTGACTTGGAGACATTGCCTTAATTTTTCAAAAACAAAATTTCAATTTTATAAAAAATATTAATAGAATATCTTAAGACCCAAAAATAGTCTAACATGATGAATCTATTCGTAATGTGTACTTTCGACATGAAAGTATCCTAGTAATCACAAAGGACTTGGTTCTGACTTAAAATTACGAAAATACCTTTAGGGTATACCTTCTGCATGAAAGTATCTTGGTAACCTTAAAAGACTAAAAAATGATTGTAAAAAAATAAACCTATCCTAAATGTACAATTTTGGCATAAAAGAATCCAAATGAGTACCTAAGACTCGATTTTAAGAAAAATTACTAAAATATCCTTAGGGTATACCTTTAATGTGAAAGTATCTTAAAACCCTAAAAGACTAAAAAATGATCATCAAAACATGAACCTATCCTAAATGCACACTTTTGGCATAAAAGCATCCAAATGACCACCTAAGAGTTGCTTTTAGGAAAAATTAGAAAAATGCCCTAAGGTATACCTTCAACGTGAAAGTATCCCAATAATCCTAAAGACTCTAAAATGACAAGAAATAATCATTTCACGATAATTAGGGAAATTAAAATATTAAAATTAAGTTAGAGTGCAAAAATTACAATTAAGCCCCTTAACTTTTCAAAATAGCATTTCCTACTCTAAAAAAATCGAAAGAATATGAAAAGTTTTAATATTTCTACACCCCTTTAGAGGACCAAAGGAATGTTAGAAATATTTCCAAATGATTGAAATGCCCTAAAATGAATGATTTTTCCTACATTTTTTCAATTTAGTCCTTACGATGAAAGATCGTAAATAATCATAAAAAACTACACCAAAAATCATACTACATATTCAGCCAAGCACCTATAACCTTGAAACAATTTTTTTTTTATTTTTGCAAATTAGTCCTTAAACTTTTTAAAATTACAAAAAGACCTTTAAAATTTAAAAAAAAACTAAAACATGTTTAGGAATGCGTGAAAAACTCTTCCCATGGTACTAAAAGCTCTCAGCCAAGCAAGAATTGTTCTAAAAAATTTTTTCAATATTTTACAATTTAGTCCTTAAATATCTAATAATTAGAAAATTACATCAAAATTACCTTAATTTCACTAAATCATGTTTATATATATAATCAAGCTTGGAACTACCTTTCCAAAGCTTGTAAAAATTTTAACTAGAAACTTTTTAGTCCTATAAATTCTAAATAATCACAAAATAACCAAAATCGTTATAAAATAACAAATTAAATTAAACAAAATTCATCATAAATATCACACAATATATACCAAATGGATGTATCACTTTTACTCACAAATAGCAAATTATTATGATTAAAACTAAAACAAATATATTAAAAATAAAGTACATCAAGAAAACTCATAAACTTGAACCATGGTTTTCATGCATAGCCATTCAACATGGAATGAAATCCATGAGCTTAGGCAATCATAAAACTCATTAAAAATAAGAATCAAAGATGAAACTAACAAAAATTGAAGGATTTAAGAAGAAAACTACCTTTAATGTATGAAACTTTTGTTGATTTTATATTTTTTTTAGTGTTTTTCTCATGCCAACTTACCAAAGCTTATTTTAAAGCCAAACTTCCCCAATTTATAGGGGAATGATTCGGCCAAGGGCTGAAATAAAAGCCCTTGGCCGATTTAGCCCTTGGCCGAAATGTTCTAGCAATGTCACTTTTTTTCCTTTTTTTCACTTATTTATTTTTATTTTTGTAATTATTACTTTGATTTTCATTTGATTTAAGTTCATTGAGTTTGTCATTCTATGAATTATGTCATCAATGATATCATCAAGCTCTAGAAAAATTTATAAGACATTTGTATATAATATGTAAAATTATACCATAAAATTAACTAGAAGAATTAAATTGTAAAAATTAAAAATTATACATTTAAAATAAAATTTTATATGATCATTTTAATCTAATTGAATAACAAAATCAATTTTAATGTTCAAGAAAAAAACTATTAAAATTTTAAACTCATAAAATTTTACGAGAAAACCCCTTATCGAGAAAAATTCTTTTATGTAAAAAATACAAAACTCATAAAATAAAGTGAATTTTAAAAAACCGATTTAATTTGAATTTAACAATAATATTTGAAGAATTCTAAAAATTATAAACTCAAAAAAATCCTATTAGAAAAAATTATGGAGTAAAAAACTCAGTATCTTGAAAATACAAAAATTAAAAAACATAAAATAAATTAAATTTTGAAAAACTGATTTAATTCGTATTTAAAAAATTACAAGCTCAAAAAAATCCTATAGGAAAATTTTAAGAAATAGAAAACTCTATATCTTAAAAATAAAAAAATTCTAAAAAAATAAAAACTCACAAAATAAATTAAATTTTGAAAAACTAATTTAATATGTATTTAAAAATAATTTTTGAAAAATTTTAAAATTAAAAAGTCAGAAAAATTTTACCAGAAAAATTTATAAAGTATAAAACTCTATATCTTGAAAATAAAAAAATTCTAAAAATATATTCAAATTTTATAAAAATGAATTATGTTCAATATATTAATTAAAATATTACTTTATGAAAATAATAAAATAAAAACTTTGAACTTGGAACAATTTTTACCAAAAAACTTTACAAGCATGTTACTCGCGGTACTGTAAAAAATTTAAATTTAATAAATAAATTTAACAACTTGACACCTTGTGGTATAAAATGCCAATATGAATTTTTCTTGGAATATTTTTATTTTTTTGGATGCATATCAGCATAAATACCACACGAGTATCTGTAAAAATATGCTACAGTTAACTTCCTAAATTTTACAAAAAATTCTAAAAAAAATATTAAAAATGAAAAATTTGACTATGATATCATCTGCAAAAATAGATTTCCAAATTTGAGAAGAAAATATTCAAAAACAATGCTTCTCTTAAATATTCGTCTTGTTAATCCAAGATTATCCTTCAAAATGGAACTTTTTCTATCATATTCACATGCTACCGATAAGGTAAAACTGAAAAGGTTTTGAAAATGTCTAGTTTTCCTAAAAAATGTCATTCTTGACCGGGATGGCCATTAAGTTCACAATCTTGGATACTTTGGGACTATTGGAGAAAAGACTTGGACGAAATTAAGTGTCTACAACGACTTCTCTTTAGTTGTTACTGAGAATAAAAAATAGGGCAAAGACCAAATAGATAATTTCATTCAAGTCCTTAAGCTTTGAAAAATAAACTAAACTAAAATAAACATAAAAGCTTATTAACTAAGGATGAAACCTTAAGTTAAAATGGCGACTAGGGTGAGGCCTAAGTCGAAGCGGTTGATTGGGACGAAATCATATAATTCAATAAATGAGAAAGGTTGACCATGGTGAAACCATATGAGTCAACAAGTTTAAAGGGTTGATCGAAACGAAACCATATGAGTCAACAAAGAGAAGGGTTGATTGGGATGAAACCATATGAGTCAATAAATGAGAAGAGCTGGCTGGGATAAAACATATATGAGTCAAGGAATGAAAAGAGTTGATTGGACAAAGCCATACAGGTCAATGAATGAGAAGGGTTGACTAGGACAAAACCAAATGAGTTAACGAATGAAAAAAGTTGATTGAGATGAAACCATACAGGTCAACGAATGAGAAGAGTTTACTGGCATAAAACAATATGAGTCAATAAATGAGAATGGTTAATCAAGATAAAAACATACAAGTTAGTGAAAACGAATAAAAATGGTTGAACAAGATAAAACCATACGAGTCAATGAATGAGAAGGGTTAATTGGGATAAAATCAGACGAGTGAGTTAACGAATGGGAAGAGCTGATTGGGATAAAACCATACGAGTCAATGAATGAGAAAGGTTGATCGAGAGGGAACTGTACAAGTCAATGATCAAGAAAGGTTCACTAGGACAAAACAATACAAGTCAACAAATGAGAAGAGTCAACTAAAACAAAACCATATAAGTCAATGAATGAGAAGAGTTAACCAGAACAAAACCATACAAGTTAACAATAAAAAAGGTTGGAATAACATTTGGTACTTGATCAATTTTGAAAGGAAGAAGTATTTAACTTTTTGAGTTTGAAAGAATAAGCATGAGTGTTGCTGTCGTGTAGCATCATGCTTAACTTTTCATGCAAATTATTAAATGTAAATACATGCATAATACATATGACAAATTCTTATAATTTCTTTATACAACCTATGAATCTGATCATTATTCATTATCTCTAATCCAGCTTATTTTGGAATTCGAAGATATTTTTATAAAATGTTACAGATATTTGTTCCTCTTTTTAGCTTAGAGAGTTAGTGATAAACCTCAATTTGAAAGTATCTTCAAAAAATTATGCGAGCATGATGAGCTTACTTATGTACTTATAGTCAAAAACATTTTCAGAAAATGTTATGGATACTATTTTCTTTGGGTAAGGTGGGTAAAATTAATGCTGCCTACATTTGAACTTTTTTATAAAGAATTTATTTTTCTTATTTATCATAAATATTGTTTAACAACCACTTTCAAATTTCTTTTTCTTTGATAGCACTCAACCACATTATCCTTTTATTTTAATCTTATTTAGAATGTTTGAAGAATTGAAATAGCAATTAAGATGCCTATAATGTTTAACCTCAGTCCAAAGTAATGCAAAAAAACTTTTTGTTTTTTATTTCTAAAATATTAATCATCATTTATAAAAAAATATTGGCACAACTAGAGGATTTGACAAGAGTATGGATAAAAATATGTATTTATATTCTAATAAAAAAAGGAATACAATATTGGTTTTTCAATAAGAGTATGAATATGGTAAAGAAAAAATTGGGTATTACTCAGGTAGTTGAAACCTCCCATTTGATTCTTCAAAAGTCTTTTTTTGAATGGAACATTGCTCTACCTGGATCATTCTCTTAAAGATATCTTCGATTGTACTTTGCCTTCTTTTTAGCATTAACCTTTCAACAATTTCACTTCAAGCATTGTTTTGCCCAAGTCGCCCTTTTCAAGTTTCAATTGAAGGCCCCGAGGTTTACACCTATATCAATTTTTGTTTTTTTCTTTTTTTTTTTATGATAAGCCTTTTAGGCATAATACTTCTTTATGTTATCAGAATTGGTAAAGGTTGGCCAAAGTGTGCCCATCTATTTTTGCCAAAATCAATGCCCCACTTGAAAATGCTTTTTTGAATTACATAAGGCCCTTCCTAACTTGACGCCTATTTATTGCATGGATTCTTTTGGCCAAGGAGGATTTTCTTTAATACCTACCCTCTTCATGAAAATGCCTTAGGCGAAGTTTCTTATCATGGGTTCTTATCATTTGTTTCTAATATATTCGCCCATGTTGGATCACTTATAGCCTTTTTCTCTTTAATAAAGTTCAACTGTTCATAATGCTTTTAAACTATTCAACTTCTTCTAGCTTAGTCTCCATCAACACCCAGAGCTAGGGAATTTCCACTCAATTGGTAAAATAGCTTTTGTGCCAAATAACAACGAGTAAAGTGTTGCCCCGTTAAAGGTCTGAACTAAAGTTTGATAAGCTAAGAGGGCAAAAGGAGGTTTTTTATGCCAATCCTTATAAGTCTCCACCATCGTTGCCACAATCCTTTTGATATCCTCATTGGTTGCTTCTAGTACTCCATTCATCATTAGATGGTATGTCACTAAATTATGATAAGAAATCTTGAGTTGGGTACACACCTCTATCATCAGTTTATTATTCAAGTTAAAGGCGTTATCCATGATAATCTTTTTAAGGATTCTAAACCAACTGATATTAGTTCTCAGGAATTTTATCACCATTGACTTTGTTACATCTATGTAGGAAACGGTTTTAACCCATTTGGTGAAATAATCTATAGCCACCAAAATAAAATGATGACAGTCTGAAGCTACAAGAGAAATTGGTCTAATAACATTCATGTCTAATATAGAGAAGGGCCATGAAGTTGTTATAACATGCAATGGCAAAGGCGGTACATGGATCTTATTTGCATAGACTTGGCATTTATGACACTTTCAAGCATACTTGATATAGTTACTTTTATAGCATCCAAAAATAGCCTAGCCTCATGATTTGTCTTGCCATTTTATGCCCATTGGCATGAATTCCACAAACCCTTTCATTATTTCTTTCAAAATTCTTTGCGCTTTAAAAACATTAATGCATCTTGGTGACATTTGATCATAATTTTTCTTGTAAAAGATCTCATCATCTAGGATGAAACTTATTGCTAACCTCCTTAATGTAATTTTATCATTTTTAGAGGTATTGTCCCAGTATTCTTGATCTTTAAGGTATCTTTTGATATCGTAATACTATGAATGACTATTCAGTTCTGCTTTAACATTATAACAATGTGCAAAAGGCTCATATAAGCACATCTAGATTGAGATTACTTGTTTTCTCATTTACTTTAAACATTGAGGCAAAAATGGCTAGAACATCTGCCATTTGATTCTCATGTCAAGGAAAATAAATAAAATCCATTTTCTCGAGCTCTTTTAAAATTTTAAGAATAAATATTTTATATTGTGCCAACCTCGAATCTCAACTTTCTCATTCTCCATGTAGATGATAAGTTACTAAAGGTGAATCTCCATAAACCTTTAACACTCGAACATTTCTTTCAATGGCTGTGTGGAGTCCTATAATGCACGCTTTATATTTTGCCATGTTATTTATGCAATCAAAATCTAATTTGGCAGTGAAAGGATAATAGTCTTCTATGGGGATATCAAAATTACCCTAATTCCATGGCCTAAAGCATTTGAGGCCTCGTCAAAGTACATTTTCCATACTAGTTTGTCTAACTGATCACCTTCTTTTTCAACAGAGATATTCATCAAATTTTCATCAAGAAGATCAAAATCTAAAGGCTGATAATCATTAAAAGCCTGACTTGCTAAGAATTCAGCAATGGCATTTCCTTTAACAATTTTTTGGCTCAATAAATTATATCATATTCCGATAATAAGACTTACCATCTTGCTATTCTCCTAGATAATGCTAGAGCTTCAAAAAGATACTTGATAGGATCTATCTTTATGATCAAACACATAGTATGATATAGTATATTTGCTTGAAATTTTTTGTAGTCCAAACTAAAACATAACATATTTTTCAGTATTTGAGAATAATTTACCTCATATTCAACAAACTTCTTGTTGAGGTAACAAACTGCTTTTTCTTTCTTGCCATTTTTATTATGTTGCCCCAGCAAACATCACATTGACCTCTCAAACATTATAGGGTACAATATCAGGGGGTAGCCTATAATTGGTGTTATTAAAACTAAAAGATTTGTTGGATATTGCTTCATTTTTTGAAGGCTATTTAGCAAACATTATCCTATTCTCTAGGATTTTGTTTCTTAAGGAGACAAAAAATTGGATCACACATATTTTTGGGCTAGGAAATAAGATAAGCAATGTCATTCAACCTCTTAAGGAAGCTTTTTACTTCTTTTTGAGTACATTAGATGACAACTCTTGGATGGCTCTAATCTTATCTGGACCAACCTTAATCCCTTTTTCACTTACAATAAAGCCTAATAATTTTCCTAATCTTACGCCAAAAATGCATTTTACCATGTTTAACTTTAATTGATATTTTTTTAGTTTTTTAAACAATTTACGTAAATCTATGATATGCCTCTCTCTCTCTGGGTTGACTTGGCAATCATATCATTTACGTATATCTTAATCTATTTATGCATCATATCATGGAATAAAGTGACATTACTCTTTGCCAAGTCGCCTCTGCATTCTTTAATGCGAATAGCATTACTTTATAACAAAAATACCTAAAACAATGACAAATATGGTTTTTTCAATGTTTTTAGGCACCATTTTAATCTAATTATAACTTAAGAATGTGTCTATAAAGAAAAGATAGTTTTCTTGTAGTGTTATCAATCATGTGTCAATATGAGGAAAAAGGAAATTATCTTTTGGGCATACTTGATTCAAATCCCAGTAGTCTACACACTTTCTAACTTTTTCATCTTTTTTAAAAACTGGGACAACATTAGCAACCTATTCTAGATACTTTGATACTTTAAGAAATTTGACATCAAATTGTTTTTTTACCTTTCCTTTAATTTTCAACAACATTTCAAGCTTCATCCTCTTTAATTTCTACTAAGCTAGCTCGTATCTTGGTTTTAAAGGTAACTTATAAACCACTATTTCTTGATCTAAGCTAGGCATATCTTGACATGACCATGCGAAGACATCATAAAACTCCTGAAGTAAACTTTTCAGCCCTTTTTTAGTGGTAGACATGATAATAATTCCCATTTTGACCTTTTTTTCTTTTATCATCATCCCTTAAGTTTATAACCTCCGTGGGTTCCTCGTGGGGCATTATTCTCCTATCTTCTTGCTCAATGAATTTCATCAAATCAGACGGTAGAGTGTAACCATCAACATCGTCTATTATCCACATTCAAGCAAATAGATTGTTCAAAATCAACCTTTGAATATTGAATAAGATCATCCATTTCTTTTTGATCAAGAAATCTATAAAAGTAAAAAGGAAAACAGGAATGGACAAACAAAAATAACGGGTGATTCATTTATGTGTATGTAGAAGAAAAAAAGAATATTGGTATGGAAAAGATTGAATATACACAAAAGATACATGCATTTCATTTCTAAAAATAATGATACAACATTTTTAAGTCATTTACAAAAATATCCTCATATGTTTTGGGCCAAAACAAATAAGGGGATTTCTTAGCATTACTTTGGATTAAGCCTAGACATTATAGTTCTCTCAGTAATGGTCCAATTTGTCTAGATATATCCGTAGAGGCAAAGGCAAATTCCATGATTATCCTTCGGCTCTTTATCACCTGATTCAATAACATTCACTTGAAAATTTTGTAGAAGCTAAAATGATTCTCGTTATATCATCCTTCATATTTTGCTTGAATCATTAGATTAATGATGCCCTTACAATAGAAATTTTTTTTTAAGAAAGGGTAAAAATTGAATCCTAAATCGAGTTCTTTTCTTTGGCTCTCTTATCTGGCTTTTTCTAGTGATTCTTTTTTGGCTTGAAGCCTAATCCATACTTGTGCCTTTAATTGATCACTTGAATAGATCAACTTATCCCTTATAGATATTTTCTAAGTCTTTTATCTGATTGAGCACCTTTCTCTACTATAAGTTTCACGCCCATGCGAGTGCTTTTAAAAAGTCGAGGCTTTAGGAGTGGAGATCCTTCTGCAATGAAAGTAGCATTGTCAATTTCAAATGCCCAATGAGCACTTTTCTGTTTCGGCATTGACTTTAACATATGGTGTTTTGGTCGAAGTCATGGCAATTATATTCTCCTCCCTAGATATACTAACTAATTTATCATCCACTATAAATTTGACTTTTTATGAAGGAATGATGGTATAACATCAACAAAATGGATCTAAGGTCATCCCAATAAACAATTATATATATAATGATGTAATCGAAATGGTTCGTTTAATTTCTCTTTTTGTTCCATCAAAAGCTTTAACCACCATTTAACAATGCTTAATCTAACTAGTGTTAACTGGCAAATGGGATAAAGTAATCCATGGCATTACATTCAAAGCTGATCTATTGTCAATAAGCACCTTTGCTAGTATGGTCCTGTTACAATGAGTAGTTATGTGAAGAGCTCTTGTAGAGGTAGTTATTTCTGGCAGAATTTCATCATCACTGAAGTAGATAAAATTGTCAATGATAATTTTATTCACTAGGCAATCTAGCTTCCTGATTGAAATATCTTATGGGACATAAGCCTAATTAAGCACCTTTAGTAGAGCATTATGGTATGCCTATATACTAAGTAGCAAAGTTAATAAAGAAATTTTTGCTGGTTGCTACTTTAATTACTTTACAATACTATACTCACTGTGTTTTCTAAACTTTAGGAATTTAATAGCTTATTTTTCTTTCACAGGTTCCTAAATTTCTACAATAATGTCTTTTATATCTACAGCCTTCCTGAATGTTTATCCCTTTCTCTTGGTTTTGGCAACAATTTTGCTAGTTTTTAGGCCATAAACATCAGCACTTGGGGTTACATAACTAACCCTTGTAATGTCAACCGCTGCTTATTGACTCATCAAAGCTTCTAAAGTACCGCTCCAGCATCATACCTTTATGGCACCTGTTTGTTATCTTTATACATAAAGGGTGTTGGAGTCAAAATGATGAGCTTAGGAATAGTATAATTTTATGAGGTGTCAGCCTCGGTTGATTGTAATAAATAATAAGGGGGTGACCAATGGCATAGAGTGGCTGTGATGGCCCTTCACCAGTCATATTAATTGATTTTTCTTCTTATCAAATAGTTTCTGCATAAAATTCAATTTCTTCTCTATCCATCATCCTCTGAATTAAAGTTAAAAAATATGAACAATTCTATAAGCTATGCCCATGAGTGGCATGAAACTTGCACAAGTTTAGGCCAGAATCTGATTCTCAATCTATATACTTATGATTCTTATTAAAGATTCGACCTTCAATCAAGATCGCCTAAAATTTTTCCATTGAAGTCTGAACCTATCAGACATCTTTCTTCACCTATCATTCTTCCTCACTGATCAGGGCATTAACTTCAAGTTCATAATGTCTAGGTAAAAGAGTCATTGCAACCTTGGGTCTTAGAGCATTGTCAAATCTAAAAAGACTTTTTTCAAGAAGACTTTAGACCTTTCTTTTAAAAATAGGGCAACTTTTAATTAAATGACCTGCTACCGCATGATATTCGTAGTGAGCATTGGGTTATACCAACTAGAAAAGTTGCCCTCAAACGCTTTAATAAAAAGTAAAGCCACTAAGAGGCTCATAATGAGGTTTGGGCTAGCTGGTTTTTTGGGTTAATTGATTATCATTGGGTTTTGTTTGGTTTTGAAGAGGATTTAGGGCGATGGTTTATGGTGTTGACAGAACAAGAGTTGGGGGTGTATTGAAAGAATAGGTGCTTTAAGATTACTGATCTTAATTTCGATAAGAAGAACAAAGCTTTTGACAAAATAGTTGGCTAGCATAGTGACATATGAAGCTTATTCCTTTTTTTACCAAGTCCAGTCTTCTTTATAATGGAAGATTCATTGGTCAAAATCTTCTCAACTTTTACAATAGATTCAATCATTTCCTCGAAGATGATGAGGTCGGAGAAATTCTTAGTTGCGTTCCCTACTAGCTTGTCATAATAGGAAAGACGTATGGTACCTATAAATAACATGGTTGTTTTCTTCTTAATTAATGGATGTTACACCTGAGAGGCCACATTTTCCACCTTTGGGCATATTCTTTGAAGGATTTTATGGGCTTTTTCTTCGTATTCTAAAGAGTTAGCCTATCTAATACCAATTTAGCCATGTGTTTGTATTGTTGCAAAAATGCATTAGTTCAATTAGACCCGTATTGAATTTGATTACAAGTTAAATTGTTATACTAGTTTACTGATGATCCTGTCAAGCTTTCTTGAAAGCAATGAATAAAAAGCTTGTCAGCATATAAATATCTAGCCATCTTTTAGATAAGCATCTTAGTGTAGGCTTGGAGGGAGATGGTGCCCTTGTTTTTTTCGAATTCTGGCATCTTGCACTTTGGTGGAAGGACCAAATTTGGTACCAAACTGAGGTCCTCAACATTTATACTAGTATAAAGCTCATCTTTTCCTATAGCCTTGAGTCTAATTTCAAGAAGTTGTAATTTTTCTTTTTCAATTTTTACTTCAGTCGACTTTTTACCTTTTTGTTTATGTTTTTCTTCTTCATCAGAAGCAGAGGTTATTAATTCTTATCGTGTGGGTGCAGTTCTTATATTTACCCCTTGTGAAAAGGCATCAGGGTTAATAATGATAATTGGGGGCAGTGCAGCTCTAAAAACATTTATTGTACATTATGGGTACCCGATGTTTGTGTTTCTTAAGCATTCACTAGCAGCAATTCAGATTGCACACCTTTGGATGTCCCGACAAGAATGCCAATAGTATCTTTTGAGTGTTGGCGAGCTGACTCTCTTGTTATAATTAACTCTATTAATTTTGTGATTCGCGCTTGCAACTTTTCTAATATTTTAATCATGGGCTCTTAAGACTGACACTGACTTTCTTCCAATCTTTCCAATCTTGTTGATTGGTCGTCGGGCATTTTCCTTGCTTTGATCCAATATAATAGCGATATGTTGGTGATTGTTCAGTGGGTTTCTTTGAGTTTGCAATGTTGAAACCATTAAAAGAAAAATTCCAAATTTTATTAGGTTTGTATTTGTTAATGAATGTATGAATAGGTATAAGTATGCAATTGTATTTGTTAATAAATGTATGAATATGTATGATGTATGTATGTATGGTATGAATGTCTGAATGCAATTATAGGAATGCTTACTTTAGCAAAAGATTTTAAATGCATAAATTTATGAAGGAATACCACATTGTCAATCATATGTGGATTACATCCAAGAAAAGTTCTAACTTGGTCATACTGTTGTTAAGCTCGTTCTAGAAATTCAAGTACAAGAAGCCCATATTTGCCTACTGGATTAACCTGACTTTTCAAGACTTGGATTTTTCCACCACTTTTCTAGATTAAATAACCCTTGAGTGAATCTATTTCATGAGATGATCAACATAGAATTGTCGACAAATAGAATTAACTATCCATCTTTCATATTCATTCTTAACTCACCATAGTTTGTCATCCTAATATACATTCATTTCTTGATAGGTTTGGGCCTAGGCATCAATGTCATTATCTTGCTAATGCAGTACTTGCCTTATTTACTCAACAATCATTGCAAGGATTTCCCTTTCTTGAAGTAATCAAGATGCTCTTTCTTGTTCTTCACTAAGGGCAGTCTTGAGTTGCTCATTTCTTTCTATAGATCTCTTTAGCTGAATACGAGTTTCATTATGCGCCTTTCATTCCTATTCAAGAATAGCTACCTTAGCATCTCCTTTTAAAGCCTTGGCTTTATATACTCTTAGCTCTTCATGAAGCTACGTATTTCTTCATTTGTCTCGCTAGAGGTTTCACTTGAGCTCCTAAATATGCTAGCAAGCTTTATGTTTTTGCGTTGCTTAACCCAATATTGCTGTATCAAATTATACTTCTCTTCCATCTTCTGGGTATCTTTTTCTTTGGCCTCCATCTTCATCTTTAGATACATAACTTCTTCCTAAAAAGCAAGGTTTTCAACATTTAATCTTTTTCAACCTCTTGCGGCATCTTCAACTTTTTCAACTTTTCAACAATTAATCTTTTTCAACTTTAAAAGGGATAGGGGCTTTGGTTAAATGGATAGTCAAGGACTGATTCTATCTATACCTACGATGATCATGTTACACCCTTGGATACTCTTTTGAGCATCGTATTAAGGACTAATTGGTCTGTGTAAGCATGTAACCCTAACTTATGTCTTTGATCTAATGTAAGGCAGTCAACTGAAGTAAATTTCTGTAACCTTTACCATGTTACTTCAAATCCACACTGGCTAAACTAGAAGTCATGGGAATGAATTGCCATAACCTGTACTGTCTTCTAACTACAAGAGGTAGATATCCCACAGTGCCTTACAGACTGAGCAAAGGCACAAAGAATAGATGACCAAACCTATACACAAAAGGTTTGGGTGAAAACTAAGGGGCTCTCCATGTTACATCATTAGAAGCCAAATTCTTCAATGTCTCACCCATTGACTCTTAGTTCTTCTTCAAGAGGAACACAATGTGAGAAGTAGGGCTTGACGTTCTTGGCACCTTCACCCTAAAGATGACTTCGAGCCTTAATATATAGTTACAATGAACTCTTAAAAAATCTACCTTCACCTACTTTTTGACATGTATTGGTGCTCAGATTATTCAGCTAAAATGGCAAAGGCTAGATGCATGTTTCTCCATAATTAGTTAAAAAGATCTATCATGATCACTTCAACATGTTCGAGTATCCTTGGGAAGAAAACTAAGCCATATATAGCTAAAGCAAATACATCGAGAGCCTCTTCCCTGTCTGAATGTAGTCTGATACATTTTTTGTAGAAATTGCCACAAGATAACATCAGTATTCCCTTTTTACTCAATATATTAAGAGCTGATTTAAGATCTAGATAAAAAATTTACCCTAGTTTCTTCTGGAAACATGCTAGGTTGCATTCCTTGTTATAAATGGGTCTTATTTCCAAAGGCCCTAACCAAAGTAAAGATGTGATTTCTTCTATAGTTGGAGTCATTTCATGTTGATTAAACAAGAAACATCGATATGAGGGATCCTAGTGTCCATACTTTTCTATGAATCGAGTTTGTTTTGCATTTCCCTAACTATCCAATATCTCAACCAATTCTAATAAATTATTCTAACGGAGATCCAAATCTGTGAACCTTGGCAATTTTGACACAAAACCCTTTAGTATATTGTCCCTATATTCCTTCTGATTCAACTCGGATTCATACAAACTTCTTTGAATGTTTTAAAAACAACCACTGCATGTACTGTTCACCCATAAAGTCTAATGAAAATTGACTTGAGCTAAAATTCTAATATAAAGCAGATGTTCCTATATAAATGAGAAATGCGCCAAGAAAAGAAAAAGAATAAATAAGTTAGTATCCACAACAAGTAATAAATCTAAATCATAATAAAATTTAACAGGGAGAAAAAATACAACAATAAAGTATCTAAATAAACATAGATAATTAAATAAAAAGGGAAAGGGAAAAGAGAAAGAAAGGCACATTTATCTCTTCACGTGTCTCTAATTTTTGGTGATGTATAAAATCGAGATTGGTTTCAACTAGGAAGTTAATAAGGTTCATTATGTACAGTTTAGGTTAGACCCCTAAATTGGTTATCGAATTGCTCTAATAGCTTGGAACAGACTAACAAGGTACCCTACTGTTACAATTATGGGTTTATGTTAGAAAGGGTTCAATTCGAGTAGGAGTATCTTCTATGCCCGTAACAAGGCTAAGACCTCAGGCAGAAGTATAAATTTACACTGAATAGTCTTTTCACTGGCCCAAACACAAGCTAACACCTTGAAGGCAAAGCTACTTTACCTCTTCTTAAAATATTAGGCATTCGATGCCTCTTTCAAAGGTCTGAAAGAAAAACTACTGCACACGTCTTAGTGGTACAAAGGGATAAACAAATCTTTCTTATGGCATATCATTAAAATAAAAACCCCCTAATCCTAAATCCTTAAAGGAAACTCAAAAATGGATTAAAGCAAGATAAAAAGAATCTTGGGAATTATTGGGAAACCTTCTTTTCTTTTAGAAATATTAGAAATTATAACTAAATATTGATTGAAATTAAATTAATCACAATTTAATTAACACCTAATTAACTGTAGGCCTAACCCTCTAACTAGTTCCTAGTAGAGTCACCAAATCATCACAACATTGCCTGGATACAAATCCTGACCAACTCAACTTTAAATGGCGAATGTACCCCTTATTCCTATATATATATACACCTATATATCATTATTTTTTTATTATTTTAAGGGCCCATATCATTATTAATATTATGTTATTTTTCGTTTTAGAGGATTGAGTTATCAAAATAAATCACTCATTCGACTTAACCCTAAAATATCATTACAAGCGATCATTTATTTTAGAGTCACCACTAAACTATTTTGGCCAAGTGAGATTAGTCACCTATCGGAGTTTATATTTTTTAGAGTTACAAAACTCATAAAAATACACTCGTGGATTTGCGATAATACTAGAGATCACATAAAGGGTTCGGAAGTCAATTATAATCACAAGTAAGGATCAACCTCCTCGTGATGCTAGAAAATCAATACTTTATTAATCGAATGCCAATTTAAATTTGGATTTTTATTCAATTTCAATATTTAATATTTAATTCTAATTTCCATATGTAATATTTTATATGATAAATTTATTATTTCATGTGAGAAAATCAGGTTTTTAATATTTTGAAAATCAAAATATCTTTTGTACCCTTTCAAAGAACCAGAAAAATGTGAAAGCTTTTATTATACTCCTTCATACCTTGCTAGAGAGTCGATGGAATACGAAATGTGTTAAAAATTAAAATATCTTTTGTACACCGTTGAAAAACAAGTGGAATACACAAAAGGTTTTATTTTTTAAAAAAATTTACAAAGGTCCCGATTTTCACTTTGAAAAGTATATCTCATTATTAAAATAATCGGTAGAACCCTTCTCATTTTCTAGGAGAAATTTCACATATTATTTTAACTTGGAAACATTGCCTTATTTTCTAAAAACAAAATTTTGATTTTATCAAAAATGCTAATAGAATATCCTAAGACCCGAAAATGGTCTAACTTGATGAACCTATCTCTAATGTGTATTTTCGACAAGAAAGTATCCTAGTAATTACATAAGACTTAGTTCTAATGCAAAATTACAAAAATATCCTTAGGGTATACCTTTGACATGAAAGTATCTCATAATCTTTAAGGATTAAAAAATGATCGTCAAAAAGTGAACCTATCTTAAATGTACACTTTTCGCATAAAAGCATCTCAATAACTACCTAGGACTTGATTTTAGAAAAAATTACTAAAATACCCCTAATGTATAATTTCGATGTGAAAGTATCCCAACAACCCTAAAAGACTCGAAAATGATCGCCAAAATGTGAATGCATCTTCAGTGTACACTTTTGGTATAAAAGCATCTAGTGACTACCTAGGACTTGATTTTAAAAATTATTAAAATACCCTTAGGATATACCTTTAACATAAAATATCCCGATAATCCTCAAGGACTTGAAAATGATTGTCAAAAAGTGAACCTACCCACAATGTACACTTTTGGCATCAAAGTAACCTAATAACTACCTAGGACTCGATTCTAAGAAAAATTAACAAAATGCCTCTAAGGTATACCTTCGACATGAAAGTATCTTGGTAATCCTAAGGACTTTAAAATGACAAGAAATAATCATATCACCATAATTGGAGAAATTAAAATATTAAAACTGGCTTAAAATGCAAATATTATAATTAAACCCCTAAGCTTTTCAAAATTATATTTTGTACCTTAACGAAAACTGGATGAATGCAAAAAGTTTTAATATTTTCTACACTCCTCTAGAGGATCGAAGGAATGTTAGAAACATTTCAAAATTACCAAAATGCACCTAAATGAATGATTTGTCCTTATGAACTCAAAACTTTTCCATTTTTTCAAGTTAGTCCTTATATAATGAAAAATCATAAATAATCACCAATCACATCATGAAAAAATCACAAAAACTGCACTAAAAATATACTGCATATTCGGCTAAGCATGCATGACCTTGAAACAAAATTTTTCTATTTTTGGTAATTAGTCTCTAAACTTTCCAAAATTACAAAAAAAATCCTAAAATAAAAAAAATGCCTATAACATGTTTAGGAATGCATTAACACTCCTCCCATTGTACTATGAGTTTTTGGCCAAGCAAGAATGGTCGTCAAAAAATTTTAAATATTTTACAATTTAATCTCTACATGTCTAATAATTAGAAAATAACATCAAAATTACCTACATTTCACTAAATCATGTTTATATATATATAATCAAGCTTGGACCTACCTTTTTAAAGCTTGTAAAAATTTTAAATAATTATTTTTTTAGTCTTATAAATTCTAAGTAATCACAAACTAACCAAAATCACCATGAAATAAAAAAATAAATTAAATAAAATTCATCACCAATTTCAGCCATGACATGTTAACATAGAAAAATATTTTTTTCTCAACATAACCATGAATAACAAAACATATACCTATAACCAAGCTTGGATGCAAGAAATAAAATCATAAAAACAAATATATAAACATATTTTTCAACATATCAACATAAAAATGCTATGGAAAACATAAAAAAATATCATCACAGCATACACAAAACAAGATATATTATTTTTACTGACAAATAACAAATTATTAGGATGAAAACTAAAACAAATATATTAAAAATAAAGTATATCAAGAAAATCTATAAACTTGAATCATGGTTTTTATGCTTAACATTTCAACATAGAATGAAATCTATGAGCTTAGGCAATCATATAGCTCATTAAAAATAAGAATCCAAAGATGAAACTAAAAAAAATTGAAGGGTTTTGGAAGAAAACTACTTGTAGAGTAAAAAAATTTTGTTGATTTTATATATTTTTTAGTGTTTTCTCATGCCAAATAAACCAAAGCTTGTTTTAAAACTAATCTTTCTCTATTTATAAGGGAAGGATTCGGGCAATGGTTGAAATAAAAGCCCTTGGTTGAAATGTTCTACCAATTTCTCTTTTTTTTTTTTTCATTTTTTCATTTATTTTTATTTTTGGTAATTATTACTTTGCTTTTCATTTGATTTAAATTTATTGAGTTTCTCATTTTATGAATTATGTCATCCAAGACATCATTAAGCTCTAGAAAATTTTTTATGACATTTGTATATAATATGCAAAATTATACCATAAAAATTAATTAAAAGGATTAAAGTGTAAAAATTAAAAATTATGTATTTAAAATAAAATTTTATATGATCAATTTAATTTAATCTAATGACAAAATCAATTTCAATGTTCAAGAAAAACCCATTAAAATTTCAAAATCATAAAATTTTATGGGAAAAACCTTACTACCTGGAATAGTAATAGACAATAAAGTCTATCATTCAAGTTTTGAATATTGAACTGGATCAAATTATTAAGGCTTGCAAGTTTGTGATCTTGTAATGCAGAAAAACTATCATACAAAGCTTTTCCAATAAGGATCTCTTAACAATGTCCCACCTAGAATAGTAATAGACAATAAAGTCTATCATCCAAAGAGCAATGACTTTTATCTTTGTGCTCATGCTGGAATGATCGAAACCTCATACCTAATCATTATCATGTTCTGTAAGATTAGATTAGGTTTTCAATTGACGATCTTCAGGAACTTTTCCATTCTCTATGGTATGTGTATCAAAGAAGCACCACTACCACATCTGTAGTTGCTCCGATTTGCTATGTGCATTTAGCAACTTAACAACTAGGTAAGTTTCCGTTCAATGGGTGATATCCCAACCAAATCCAAAAAAAAAAAAACATATTTTGGGTATTAATGCCCGATCAATGTAATTAGAAAATAAAAAAATTTTATAATATTTAAATAAATTCTCCTCTTGTTAATAGTTATTAGTGTCACTAGTTAAAGTAATAAAAATAAATTTATAATTAATGTACTCTTTTTGTTAGATTTGGTGAAAATAATACATTAAATATGTCTTTTTTCTAAAAAACATACTATTTTAATATGGCATTCGATTAGCGAATTCAATGAACTAAATAATTTGTTTGATCCTTTTATGATATAAAAAATAAATAAATAAAATAAGTTAATTATTCGATTGCTTATTTAGGAGGAATCTTCTTTTTGGAGGAGACCCAACACGTGCAATGGTCACAAAATTATACTCCCACACGCATCAATTGGGGAATAAAAAGAAGAATTGTATAATTGTATTATTAATTAATATATTATAGGAGTAGTAAATTGCGATGGAATAATTATTCCTGGGGGATTTCTCTACATTCCAAAAGAAAATGGGGTAATCAGTTCGTGACTATTATAAGCATATAAACCTCAAATTTGTTTGCGTACTTCCGCTGCAGCAGAAATATTAAAAAAAAGAAAAAGAAAAAGAAAAGAAGGAAGAAAGAAGCAAGCTCTAAGAAAGCAGCGAAGATCCTGCTTCGGCCTCCGCCTCTGGGTTATTCTCCTTTTATTTTCCTTATTCTTGCTTCAATTTATTGGATTTTAGTTTTTGCTTCTTCTTTTACGTCTTGTCGTTATCTTCAGAAAAATACAAAGGAAAAAAATAAAAACGAAAGAAAAATGGACGGATTTTGGAGTTTATTCGATGGATAAAGGATTTGGATCTAAATTTCGAAGAATTTTAAGCTCCAAGAATTCTACATCCGAATTTGAGGGATTTCAAAATCGCAATCCTCGAAGTTGCTTCTCTTTCGGGTGGGTTCGTCGTGACCTAGGTTTTTTGATTACATCGTTTTCCTTTTCTCTTTCTTTTGTCCTTTTTTTTTTTTTGCTTTCAAAGCTTTACTGCAAGTATTAAATGATAAATATCATGTTTTAAGTGGAGAAATTGTAAAATTATATATCAGTTACAGATTTTCCCTTTATTTTGCGACTAAATATTTCACCTTTTTTTTGTGTTTTGGACATTTTCTCTATTTTATATATTCGATGATATTTGTTCTCTTTTCTGAATCTTCTCTACTCATATGTGTGTCTGTGTGTGCGTTCTTTTTGTCGCTGATAATATTTTGCCTTTTCTTTTATTATTTTCAAAAGTTCATAGCATTAGTTTTACTTGCTTTAATAAATATTTATTGATTTATTTTTATGGATAGTTATTGGATGCTAGCATTTATTCCTATATAAGATGGACTAGTTTTTCCAATTTATGTGCTTACGCTATTTCGAGCTAAGGGGTATACAGATAGGCGTAAGATAATCATTATGTAAATGCCAACAAATTTCACTACTGATTGTGTACTTTATTGTTGATTTTAGTTAATATTTGGTTTCCTTTTTCAATTGTATCAAATGGCACTAGAATACGTGCTTTTTTAATTAATTTAATTTTGCTGTGTAAAGTGTTGAAGAATGAAGGGTTTTTTGTTGTTTTCATCAAGTAATGATAGAAAATGTCGGGATGCCTTAAACAGAATTTGATTAGAAATACAATGGAATCATTTAAGATTCTTCTACAGATTGTCAAAACCATTTCATTTTAAGCAGTCTACAACTTTTGTGGGAGATTCAGTTTTTGTACAAGATGGGCACTGTATGAGTCTAGGATGGGATTTGCCATTGGGCAATGCTGAACATTCTTGATGCACGGTGGAGATGATAGGAATGGCTAAAACACAAAAGAATTAAAAATAGTCGAAAAAGATAATGTTGTAGAGATTTTTAGGTTCTAGAAAGAAACCTTTTATATAGAATAATAAAATAATAATCGAATACTTTGTAGCAACTCCCTAGATGCATATATATATATATAGGGTATAACTCTTACTCCTACTAGATTTACTATTCCTAGTAGAATACTAATTAAGCTTTAATCATAAAATTTATCCCAAACTAAAACTCTAATCCTAAACAATAATCTAATTAAACTAGGATCCTAAACATAGATCTAAATGGATTT